>CAUYPK010057052.1:0-40419 GCA_963574355.1 Loris lydekkerianus | reverse complement strand
CAACCTTCCTAATGCTGCAACCCTTTAATACAGTTCCTCATGTTGTGGTGACCCCCAACCATAAAATTATTTTCATTGCTACTTCATAACTGTAATTTTGCTACTGTTATGAATCGTAATGTAAATATCTGATATGCAGGATGGCCTTAGGCAACCCCTGTGAAAGAGTTGTTTGGCCCCGACCCACAGGTTGAGAACTGCTGGTTTAGAACATGGACAATACACCCATGTTGCCTGCATTTGTAATCTTCTCTGTTTATTAGCTGTGAGCAAGTCTCTTAACTTCTGTGCCTTGGCTTTTGCAACTGTACAGTGGGAACACTACTACCTCATAGTTCTGGTACTGTGAAGACTAAATGTGTTAATTAATTAATCTATTTATTTTTAGAGACAGAGTCTCACTCTGTCACCCTTGATAGAGTGTTATGGTGTCACAGCTCACAGCAACCTCCAGCTCTTGGGCTTAGGCAATTCTCTTCCCTCAGCCTCCTAGAAGAGGGACTATTGGCATCCCCCCCCCAATAACACTAAATGTGTTAATTTATGTAAAGAACTTACAGATACTTAGAACAGTGCTTGGCACAGACTACACACACAGTTTGCTGTTATTATTTGTGTGTTTATTATCCGCCTTCCCCTGCTAGCTCATATGCCCCCAAATAGTAGAATCCTTGTCCATGTTATTCATATGGCATGGAACTATAAGACATGCCATGTGAATATGACACAGGCCCCCATGGGGAAGACACTGTATGGGAAGACAGGGTAGGAAGGGTCACTGGGTGGAGTGCCCAGATAGGTGGTCACCTGAGGAGGGTGGGGCAAAGATTCAGGGGAAAAGGCAGGAAAAACGAACCCCGCAGGCTGGAGATGGAGCACCTGCTCAGTAAGAATGATGCCCACACTGAAGGGTGCTGTTACCTGCCTTAGGAGTGCCATTCCTCAACAGCACAGACTCAGCTCAAAGTCTTTACAGAGGTTAAAAGGATAGCAGGAGGGGTGGAGGTCAAAGATAAGAAAGAACATTCAAGACTGATGATGGCAAGGAATGGCTAAGGAACCCTAGTGACTACCAGACTCTCTTTCTACCCTTTCCAGGCCCCAAACAAATGATGAGAGGAGCCAAAACCAGGCCTAAAGGCTTTTATTTCTTTCAGTTATGCTTGTGGCTAGAGTGGGGGCGGGGGAAGAGCCCATGGCCAGGGCTCCCTGGAGACCAGGGCTGATGATACCAGCTGCCATAGGTGAGGTACCAGGCAAAGGTACCTACTGCAGCACCCACCACCTTGTGAGTGTACTGGTGGAAATAGATGACAGTACAGAGCAGCAAGAAGTTCCAGAGGCCCAGCAGCAGCACATTGAGCAGGAAGACGAGGCGCAAGGGGGCCCCAGCAGGCAGCCTGTGGGCCAGGTACTTGGCAAACACTGCTGCTTCCTCAGCCATCAGCAGGCAGCAGAAGGTGAGCAGGAAGGTGTGGGAGGAGACTGTGTAGCCTCGCCACTGGTGGCCGGCTGCCAGGCAGCTGCGGCGGTCTGGCAACTCATGGAGCAGCAGCCCCTGGGGCAGAGGCTCAAAGCAGGAGCCAGTCAGGTCTTCAATGAGCAGAAACGCCCGGCCAGCCCCCCGCCACACGGCCGCCCCCACCACCAGTCGGCTCAGGTGCCTGGCGGTCACTGCCACGCGCCGTGTAGCCAGGAACACCACCAGCAACACGAAGCCCCCCAGGAAGGTGCAGGTCCAGCCCCACGCTGAATTCACAAACTTTCTGTAGGCAGAGAAGTGGGGAGACTACTGAGACCCCCAACCCTGTCTTCCCACCCTGGTCTGTACTCCCATCATTGCTCTGTCCCCAATCCTACATACACATCATCATTGATTATCTTTTGGGTGCCCTTTACAACCCCCAGCCATTTAAACTTTGCTGTCTCCTTAGAGGACCATTCAGCATTCTAGGGTCCACACTTCCTCTTCAGTCTTGCTCCTGACTTCCCCTGTACCCCATGACTCTGTTCCCCTCCCCCTGTCTCCAGCCTTGTCCTCAACCTCCTAGCCTATTTTTAGTGTTCAGACTGGCAGGAGGACAGAAGCCTGGAGAAAGGAGCTGGGATCCCAGAGTGCAGGGAGCCGGCTCCCACAGCTTTGAGTGGACTCACATGTTGAAGAAGTTCCCATGGCTGGCGAAGATAGTCCGAGGGTTGACATGAAATTGCAGAAGGGGCCCAAAGATGACCACTGCTGCCAACCAGGCATGGTAGAGGCGCCGTAAGCAGGGGCTGCCCAGGAGGCGGGCAGCCTGTTCACTACCGAAGTATAGCAAAGTAGAGGCCACCCAGAGCAGCACCTTGACCAGGCAGCCCAGCAATGCCCGGATTCGGGCTCCAGCTCCCAGCCCTGCCCCCACCACCGGCCCCCGCTCCATGTTCCCTCCCCTCCCCACTAACTGCTTTCTCTGTTGGGCAGCTGAGGAGGGGCTAACGGGGCCCCACCGGACAAGGACAGGCAGTGACAGGTGTGGAAGACACAGGGCAGAGCCCTGTTGGCAGCTGGCAGGCGGGGGAGAGGGGCGGGGGGCGGTAAGGGGCCAGGGTGGAGGGCTGCTGCGTCAGCAGGGTGCTGGCCTCAAGTGTGTGATAGTGTGTGTCCTGACAACAGCCTGTGTCCTTTACTGTCAGCCTTGTGTCCTGGGCTCCAACCATGTTCTTGTTCATATTTCTGGGCCAGGCCTGCCCTTCAGGGCTGTCCTTGCCCATAGCCTACTTGGGGCTGCCTGTCTTTGTTTGGTCAGCCAGAGTCCCCTACTCTCACTCCAACTCTACCATGTATTTGCTCCACAGGGAAACCAGAGGTCATGAAGATAAAACTAACCAAACCTTGTAAGTCATTAAAAAGAAAGCTATGTCTGTGTCATCATCAGTGTGATCCTGCCTTTCTGAGGTTCTAAGCACAAGAGCCCTCCACTACAGGGTGCAGCAAGGTGTTTGCATAGCACTCTGTCCACCTCAGGCCTTGTGAGGCATAGCAAGCAGTATCCACTTCCCTGTAGCCCCCCAGCTTGGCTTTGCCCAGTTCCTGTCTGGACCAAGAAACTATAAGGGGCTACTTTGGCCCAGGGTTGTTGTATAAACTGGAGCTTGTGCAGTATAACAGTCATCACCTCTGAAGGGACACTATTCATTTATTATGATGATTAAGAGATGAAACTCAAGTGTCCTAGGGGAGGCATCTTTTATAAGATAGTGATGGCTCACTCTGGGACCTCAGATCCCTAAAGATGAGGTTTACTCAAGGTGACAAGGGGTAGAGGAGACCCTGGAAGAGTCAGGAGTAAATCAAAACCAACTACCCTGGGCCTAGGAACTGTCCCATGCAAGCCCTGGCCTCCCAGCCTGACCACTGAAGTTGAAGTGGCAGGGCAGAGAGCAACCTGCCTGAGGAGAAGTCCCTGTTATTAAGTGACTGATTTAAGATCACTTTGAGTCTTTCTTCCTCATTCTTCAAAACTGGTGGTGGGATTTCTGAGCACAGTGGAAGCAGTGAAAGGAATGAACAAGCAAAGACACCCAGGTTCTAAGCCCAACTGTGTGACTTTGGGAAAATCAACTAACCCTCCCTGGTCCCTAGTATATTAATTTCCTCTGTAAATTGATCAAGATGGGTTAGATAATCAATCAGATTCCTTCCAGTAAAGCCCTTAGTCTTTCATCTATACATTGATCAAGATGGATTAATAAATTAGAATCCATCCAGATCCTAAAGCCCATACATACTTCTGCATAGTGGCCTTTAAGTCTTCCTACTCATGGATCCTATAAATGAATTTGGAAGGCCTGCATCCTCCCTATACATTTAAATTGACATAAAATCTATCATTGTAGTTTTTAAATCATCCCAAAGAACACAATTTCCAAAATATGATATATACTCACATTTCAAAATAAAACTGTATCACTCTTTCAAAAGTCTGGTATCCAGTAGAATTGAAATACTATAGTGATTAGATACTTCATCATTATCTATTTAAAAACATGTGAAAAGGCCAGGTGCAGTGCTACTGGCTATAATCCTAGCACTCTGGGAGGCTTGAGCTCAGGAATTTGAGACCAGCCTGAGCAAAAGCAAGACCCTGTCTTTACTAAAAATAGAAAAACTGAGGCAAGAGGATAATTTGAGCCCAAGAGGCTGCTGTGAGCTATGATGCCACAGCACTCTACCAAAGGCGACAGCTTGAGACTCTGTTTCAAAAGAAATAAAAATAAATAAATAAATAATAAAAACATGTGAAAAGATCTTAAGTTGGAAATAATGCCATTCTTCTTCTTCCTCTATAGAAGCTATCCAATTTTTATGTTTGAAAGTATTTTTGTAAGCCAAGCACAGTGGCTCATAACCTGTAATCCCAGCACTTTGGGAGGCTGAGGTGGGTGGATCGTCTGAGCCCAGGAGTTCGAGATCAGCCTGTACTAGAGTGAGACCCCCATCTCTAAAAAAAATAGCCAGGTGTTATGGTGGGTACCTGTAATCTCAGCTACTCAGGAGGCTGAGGGAAGAGGATCACTTGAGCTCAGGAGTTTGAGGTTGCTGTGAGCTATGATGCCACAGCACTCTACCTAGGGTAACAAAATGAAACTGTCTCCAAAAAAAAAAAAAAAAAATAATATAATCAAATTTTTTTCATGTTTGCCTGATTTTTCTTTTTCTTTCTTTCTTTTTTTTTTTTTTTTTTTTTGAGAGTCTCAGTTGGTCACCCTTGGTAGAGTGCTGTGGCATCACAGCTCATAGCAATCTCAAATTCTTGGGTTCAAGTGATCCTCTTGCCTCAGCCTCCCAAGCAGCTTGGATTACAGGCATCCACCACAACAGCTGGCTATTTTTTAGAGACAGGGTGTCACTCTGGGTCAGGCTGGTCTCGAACATGTGAGCTCAGGCAATCTAACCACTTCAACCTCCCAGGTGCTAGGATTACAGGTATGAGTCACTGTGCCCAGCCCCTGATTTTTCATTATTTAAAAATAATGGAAACTCAGAAATGTAATTTGCATTCAATAAATTATCACTTGATCCTCTGAAGTTTTTTTTTTTTTTTTTTTTTTTAGACAGAATCTCACTTTGTCACCCTCAGTAGAGTGCTGTGGTGTCACAGCTTACAGCAATCTCCAACTCTTGGGTTCAAGTGATTCTCTTGCCTCAGCCGCCTAAGTAGCTGGAACTATACCACAACACCTGGCTATTTTTAGCAATGGGGTATCACTCTTGCTCAGGCTGGTCTTGAACCTGTGAGCTCATCAATCCACCTGCCTTGGCCTTCCAGAGTGCTAGGATTACAGGTCACCAAGCCTCGCTTCCTCTGAAGTTTTGTTGCAAAAAGTGAAGTTCATCATTTTAGAATGATGACAGCAATTTAATAGTTTTCACAGTTTCAATAACTGTAGTGATTTCCTTGAATTGTCTGTAAAAATTCTGAAACTATAGGATTGTGATTTCAAAGGATTTGTTGTTTACTTAGTCTTAATGATCTGCCACTTTTAGCATCATTGCAACATAAAGATACCTAAGAGATCTCCAACTGTCTGAGCTCACAGCCATGGACCTTTCCATTAAAAATCTATAAGCTAGTTGGCCGCATGGGACTTAGTATTCAACAGTGGCTCATCGGACCCTTCATGACATGCGTGCAGGGCTCATGCCACAGACTCGGGCAGACACTCCTTCTGGCCAACACTTCTGCTTCCTTAAATTTTAATTTTTTTTTTTTGAGACCTAATCTCACTCGGTCACTTTGGGGTTGACTGCTGTGGCATCATAGCTCACAGCAACCTCAAACTCTTGAGCTTAAGTGATCCTCTTGCCTTAGCCTCCTGTGTAGTTGGGATTACAGGTGCTCACCACCACACCCAGCTAGTTTTTCTATTTTTAGTAGAGACAAAGTCTCGCTTTTGCTCAGACTGGTCTTAAACTTCTGAATTCAGGCAATCCACCCACCTCAGCTTCCCAAAGTGTTAAGATTACAGGCATGAGCCATGCTTGGCCAATCTAAACTTTGATTTTTGAAAGTTTCCTGAGATAATAAAGCCCTAACACTTAAATTATTTTCTTTTGGACTCAATAAATTATCATTATAATCATTAGTATAAAACGTATCATTAGTACAGGGATACCTCACTTTATTGCACTTTGCTTTACTGTGCTTCAAAGATAATTGTGATTTTTATGAATTGAAGATTTGTGGCAATCTTGTGTGTCTCAAGTTTATTGGTGCCATTTTGTATTTCAAACTTTTTCATTATTATCATATCTATTATGGTGATCTGTGATTAGTAATCTTTGATGTTACTATTGTAATTCTGGGGGAGGGAGGGTCATGATCATGCCCATATAACATGGCAAATTTAACTGATAAAGTAGTGTGTTCTGGGCGACATCTGTGGCTCAGTGAGTAGGGTGCTGGCCCCATATACCAAGGGTGGCGGGTTTGAACCTGGCCCTGGCCAAACTGCAACAAAAAAATAGCCGCCCTTTGTGGCAGGCGCCTGTAGTCCTAGCTACTCAGGAGGCTGAAGCAAGAGAATCATCTAAGTCCAAGAGCTGGAAGTAGCTGTAAGCTGTGATGCTACAGCACTCCACCAAGGGTGACGAAGTGAGACTGTCTCTAAAAAAAAAAAAAGTAGTGTGTTCTGACTGTCCCACCAACCTGATGTTCTTCCATCTCACTCCCTCTCCTCAGCCCTCTCTATCCTTCAGAAACAATACTGAAGTTAAGCCAATTAATAACCCCGCAGTGGCCTCTGAGTGTTCAAAATGAAAAGAGGAGTGTCACATTCTCACTTTAAATTGAAAGCCAGGAATGATTAAGCTTATAAAGGAAGGCATGTTGAAAGCTAAGATAAGCCAAAAGCTAGGCCTCTTGCACCAAGTAGTTAGCCAAATTGTGGATGCAAAGGAAAAGTTCTTAAAGGAAATTAGAAGTGTTGCTCCAGTGAACACACAAAAGATAAGAAAGCAAAACAGCCTTACTGCTGATATGGAGGAAACTAGTGGTCTGAACAGAAGATCAAATGAGTCACAACATTCCTTAAGTCAAAGCCTGATCCAGAGTAAGGTCCTAATTCTCTTTAATTTTATCAAGGCTGAGAGAAGCAAGGAAGCTGCAAAAGAAAAGTTGAAAGCTAGAAGAAGTTGATTCATCAGGTTTAAGGAAAAGCCATCTTCATAACATAGAAGTGCAAGGTGAAGCACCAGGTGCTGAGGTAGAGTCTGTAACAAGTTATTCAGAAGAACTAGCTAAGAAAATTGAAGACTACACCAGATTTTCAAAGCAAAGAAAGAGACTTCTATTGGAAGATACTATCTAACTTTCATCTTTCATAGCTAGAGAGTAGTAGTCAATGCCTGGCTTCAAATCTTCAAAGAACAAAGTTGACTTTCTTCTTAGGGGGTAATGCAGAGGGTGACTTTAAGTTGAAGCCAATGTTCATTTACCATTCTGAAAATCGTAGGCCTGCCTTGTGCTCTATCAATGGAGCAACAAAGCCTAGATGACAGAACATCTGTTTACAGCTGGTTTACTGAATATTTGAAGCTCACTGTTGAGGTGTACTACTCAGAAGAACTAGGTTTCTTTCAAAATATTATTGCTCACTGACAATACACCTGGTCACCCAAGAGCTCTGATGGAGATGTGCAGTAGATGAATGTTGTTTTCATGTTTGCTAACACAATATCCATATTGCAGGCCATGGATCAAGGAGCAATTGTGACCTTCAAATCTTAGTATTTAAAAAATACATTTCAGGGCCAGGTGTGGTGGCTCATACCTGCAATCCTAGTACTCTGGGAAGCCAAGGCGGGTGGATTGCCTGAACTTGGGAGTTCAAGACCAGCCTGAGCAAAAGTGAGACCTCATCTCTACTAAAAGTAGAAAAACTAGCTGGGTGTTGTGGTGGGCATTAGTCTCAACTACTCAGTAGAATGAGACAAGAGGAGCTCTTGAGCCCAAAAGTTTGAGGTTGCTGTGAGCTATGATGATGCCATGGCACTATACCCAGGGCAACAGAGTAAGACTGTCTCAAAAAAAGAAAAAAATTCATAAGGCTATAGCTTCCATAGTGATTCCTCTGATAGGTCTGGGATAAACCAACTAAAACCTCTTGGAAGGCCAGGCTTGGTGGCTCATGCTGTAATCCTAGTAGTTTGGGAAGCCAAGGCAAGAGGATCATTTGAGGCCAGGAATTCCAGAACATAGTGAGGAATATAATGAGACCCCATTGCTACCAAATTTTTTTTTTTCTTTTTTGAGACAGTCTTGCTCTGTCAGGTGCCTGCCAAAATGCCCAGCTAGTTTTTCTATTTTTAGTAGAGACATAGTCTTGCTTTGCTCAGGCTAGTATTGAACTCTTGAGCTTAGGTGATCCATCCACCTTGGCCTCCCAGAGTGCTAAGATTATAGGTGTGAACCACTGCATTTGGCCAAAAATGTTTTTAAAATTAGCCAAGTGTGGCGGCATGTGCCCGTATTCCCACCTACTCAGGAGGCTGAGGTGGGAGGATGACTTGAGACCAGGAGTTTGAGGTTGCAGTGAGGTGTGATGACATGCCTGTCCTACTACCCACACAATATAGTAAAACCCTGTCAAAAGAAAGAAAAGGGAGGGAAGGGAGAAGAGAAGGAAGAAAGGAAGAAAGAAAAAAGTAAGGCAAAAAGGAAGGAGGGAACAAAGGAAAGAAGGAAGGAAAAATGGAAGAGTGGGAGGGAGTGATGGAGGGAGGAAAAACCTTCTGGAAAGGATTCACCATTCTAGATTCCATTAAGAACATTTGTGGGGCAGCACCTGTGGCTCAAAGGGGTAGGGCGCCAGCCCCATATGCCAGAGGTGGCGGGTTCAAACCCAGCCCCAGCCAACAACTGCAAAAAAAAAAAAAAAAAAAAAAAAAAAAAATTTGTGATACTTAGGAGGAGGTCAAAATATCAACATTAAGCAGGAGTTGAAAGAATTGATTCCAGCCCTCATAGATTATACTCTGAGGGGTTCAAGATTTCATTGGAGGCAACTGCAGATGTGGTGGAACACCCAAAGAACTAGAATTAGAAGTGGAGCCTGGGGTGGCACTTGTGGCTCTAAGGGATAGGGCACTGGCCCCATATACTGGAGGTGGCGGGTTCAAACTTGGACCCAGCCAAAAAAACTGCAAAAAAAAAAAAAAAAAAAAGTGGAGCCTAAAGATGTGACTAAATTTCTGCAATCTTGTGATTAAACTTCAACAGATGAGGAAGTGCTTCTTATGGACAAGCAAAGGAAGTGGTTTTCTGGGAAGGGATCCACTCCAGATGAAGATGCTATGAATATTGTTGAGATGACCAAAAAGGAATTTAGGATATTACATAACTTAGTTGTTAAAGCAGCAGCAGATTTGAGAGGATTGATTCTAATTTTAAAAGACAGATACACTGTGGGTAAAAGCTATTAAACAGCATTTAGTGAAAGGACAAGTCAATCGATGCTGCAAAATTCATCATCTTATTTGAAGAAATTACCATGGCCATCCCAGCTTCCACCACCCCAATTAGTCAGCAGCCAACATCAAGGCAAGGTCCTCTACTAGCAAAAAATTACAATGCTGAAGGTTCTGATGAACATTAGAATTTTTAGCAATGTAGTATTAAAAAATTGTGGTATGTGCATTGTTTTGTACACATAATGCTATTGCACACCCAACAGATTTACAGCATAGTTTTTAAAAAAGTATTATTTTCTGGCTTGGTGCCTATAGCTCAAGCAGCTAAGGTGCCAATCACATACACCAGAGCTGGCGGGTTTGAATCCAGCCGGGGCCTGCCAAACGACGACAACTACAACCAAAAAATAGCCGGGTGTTGTGTGGGTGCCTGTAGTCCCAACTACTTGGGAGGCTGAGGCAAGAGAATCACTTAAGCCCAGGAGTTAGAGGTTGCTGTGAGCTGTGATGGCATGGCACCCTACCCAGGGCGACAGCTTGAGGCTCTGTCTCAAAAAAAAAAACCAAAAAATTATTTTCTTTTGCAGAGACAAAGTCTTACTGTGACACCCCCCCTCCCCCCCCCAGTGCTGGGATTACAGGCATGAGTCACCATGCCTGGCTATACAACGTAATTTAAACATAAATTTTATATGCACTAGGAAACCAAAAAATTTGTAATGACTCACCTTATTGCGATAATCACTTTATTACAGTGGCCTCAAACTGAACTAGCAATATATCTGAGCTGTGCCTACATAACAAACATTTTGCAATGGCACAGACTCGCTAAGCACAGGGCTGCCATAAGCCCGTAATTTGTAAAAAATGTAAACATTTTGATAATAACATAAATTGTATTGGAAATGCATCTCTATTAAGTATCATGGATGGTCTATGGGGCCTTGATTTAATCAGACTTTGAGGATACTAACAATGTGAAGTTGTCCCTATTGGTACACTAGAGGCAATATAGGTTCTGGGTGGGATGGGTACAACTTCAGGATGAACTGGGAAAGGGGGACTGAAAGGCAGATGGGAAAGGTGATCTGGCATGACAGTTTCACACTAGGCAGATCAAGGGAGGAAACGGGGGGGGGGGGGGACGACAAGGATCTAGATAGTTATTCTCTTAAAACTACCTATTTTGCTATGAAATAGGGTCCCTTTTACCCATTGCTGTGCAAGTGTATAAACATTCCTAGATGTGTGTACCATGCTGTGAAAACTGCCTTAGAGAACATGAAATGTCTCTCTAAGGGAGAGACTAGGGGAAAGCTCTAGTCAGAGCCAGTTGTGAGCCCCAGCTCTCCCCTGACCATTGGCCTCCTCTGGGACATGAGGTTCTGAGTTTGAAGTGTCTTTGGGTACGGGGCTTTGTGTCAGCGCCTACCAGGTTCTCTCCAGCTCTGCGGTCATGGGCTACTACCCCTTCTGAAGAATGGAACAGTTCCAGGGCTGGCCTCAGAAGAGGACTGACAGTTTGTTACTGGGCTCTTCTCGAGAGTGTGCTTATCTCCTGGCCCTCTCAACATCTAATGGCCAGGAAGTTTCTCAAGTTGACAATGGGGCACCTGTTGCAAGGCTCAGTTAATAAACAATTTTGGCATTTCCTTTCATCTTTTGGCATCAAAAGAATGTTTTCTCCTATAGAGGATCACACCCAAAGGCTTTGTTGAAATGGAGCTTTCTTAAAGTGAGATAAAAGACCTCAGATATGAAAGACAGACAGACAGATGAGCCAGGTTCCCACAAAGAGTTTATTGAGGGAGCCAGTCAGTAAGAGGATGAAATCCTACTTCAATGTTCTTAAAACTGTGGGCTTTTAGCCTGATAGAACCCTCTGGGAAGGTAGGACCTGCCCTTTGTGGGGTCTCAAGGAAGTTCTGGAGATTCCTGTCTCTCACATCATGGCCCATCCTACCCCAAAGACCCAGACATGAGAGAAGACATAATCCCCATTCCAGGAGGGTGCTGAGTAAATACCCTTACTCATCCTGCCCTCCCCTAAAGACCTCAGGAAGAAAGACCAGGACACCTGGCCCTCTAATTGGCCAGTCTAATCTTCAAGATGAAGACCTGGGCAAGGCCTGGCTGACAGGTCTGTTCTGACCTGGCCTCAGGCATCTACTCTAGGAACAAACACCTAATATTCAAACATGATTAAAAACACTCAGTTCTCTTGCTGGCAGAGGCCACACCCCAGATAACGGCAGTCCTGCCAGACCCTGGCCAGAGATAGGAATTCAAGCCAAACGGGTGTGAGTGCACAAGGAGACCACTCTACCCCGAGGGGAGGATCTTCCAGGGCTCAGCTGGGACTCAGAGGCTAGTTCTGTTTTCCTTGATCCAATGCCAGTGATTCCTCCAAACATTCCCCAAAAAGGAGAAAGGGAAGAGAAGGCAGAGCACTTATCAAGAGGTTCACCCTCTGTGGGGCTGGAGGTCAGACCTACTGGGGTGAGGAAAAGGCTGTAGAGGAGTGGGATATTGGGGCTGGGGCACTGGGGCATTCCTCAGACTCTGGCATGTCATCCTGGAAGTACTCAGCCTGGCGGTACTGCCACAGACGCAGGTTCCCATCCCACTGTAGGACAAAAGTGGCAAGTAGTCAGGGGGTACTGTCCCCTCCCAGATCCAAGCCCCACACACATGTCAGGCTCCCAACCCCCTTGCAACCTCACCGAACTGCTGACAATCTTCTCTTCAAAAGGGTGCCAACTGACATCACGCACACAGGCCTTGTGGTTGGTCAGCTTCTTCACAATGTGGCCACTGAGGAGGTCATACACTGTCCAGAAAAGGCCAGAGTAGAGAAGGGCTGCCACAGGGCCTTTAAACTATCCCTCATTTTTCTCCAAGTGGCACTAGTGACCTGCCTCTCAGACAACTTCCCACTTTCTCATGGGAGCAAAGCCCACACCAGAGGCCTGTATTATTTGTTTCTTTCCCCTGTTCCTTTCCCTACTTTGGGTTGAGGATATGGTCTAGTAGGATGCAGCTATCTTAGGCCCTTAGCTAAATTTCATGGGGCTTATAGTTAAGAAAATGCAGTGGCTTTTAAGCTTTTACCAAGACAGGATGCATCTTCCTCTTTTTTGCCATGGGTCTCTATCTGAGTGCTCCCCAAGCATGGCGCTGCCTTAGGATCCTTAACTTTGTAGCTGAGCTTGTGTTTCTTTTTGTGCATTCCTCCTGCTTCAGTGGCTGAATGTTCTTTACTACATGCAGCTGTCTTCTTGTGGCATTTTTATGTCTCTGTTCCCTCCTGACCCTTTCATCTGCAACCTCTTCCCTTGATGGGCTAAAAAACAGAACTGACTATATTTTTGGTAATCTATTATATTTACTGACTAGAATTCTATGTTCCTTTCCTTAATTTAAAATGCTGATGAATAGAATGCTTTCTATTTCTCTATTTAAACCTCCCCTGTTTCAAACTAAATTCAATTTTACTTGTCATTGGGCTTTTTAAGGTGATCCCTGGTGGTTTATAGATGAAATGCCACAGAAACACCCTTGCCGTTCCCATGCCCCTTGTTCTGACATAATCCTCACCAACCACTTTGCCAGTGGAACAGCCACTGTAGATGAACTGCTGGCCAGTGCTGTGGGCAGGGGAGAATCGGCAGCGGATAAGGGTATGCAGCACTCCATGGCCCCGGTAGGTCATCAAGGAGCTGTCTCCTGGGAGCTTCAGCTTCCGCCAAGCTGGATAGGGAAGCAAAAAGGGCTCTACGTTAGGGAGTCTACTTCTGAATTGCCCTGTACTACCTGCCCTTAGCAAAGATTGATGCTCAGAGACAATTGCTTTTCCCAGCCCTTCAGCTGGTGTCTCTTTCTCCACCTAAAAGTTGACAGTCACCAATATGACCCTGCTAGTTATTATGACACTGAAATGCTTTTGTATTGTTTTTTTCTGAGTAACTCCCAGGCCCCAACCCTAGGAACTCATGACCATCCTCATGGTTCAGAAAATAAAGAGTTAATGCCTGGCAAAGGAAGCTGTAGGGGAGGGCTCCAGGACTGTAGGGCTATAGACAAACTCACTGTGCCCACGCCAGGCCCTACCAGTGGTTAAATACTTCAGTTACCATCCCTGAATCTTAACTCTTCAGGCCTCAGTTCTACTTCCAGTCTCACCTTTTTTGGGCACTTGCTGCCAGCGATAGTCCCAGTTTTGTTGTGTGGCAGCCTGGCGTGAGGCTTCCATGCCTTCCCGGCTGGAAAAGCGTCGTATATCCCAGAGCTTGATGGTTTGATCTTTGGAGTTGGAGATGAGATATCGGGCATCACCCTGTGAATCCAAAAATGGATACTGACGCATCAGAGGCTACACATGTCAGTGCCTGCCTGTCAGTCTAGTGGCTACTCTCTAGTTGAGGGAAAGAAGTCTAGTTCTCCGACTACTTGCCACTTGAGCTTACTTCGATGTTCTGCCTCATATCTTAATACCTGGCTAGGTTTTTTCCTTTCTTGACCAAGGGCCCTGGAGGGATTTCCTATTCTGTCTTGGATTAAAAAATCTTCTACTTTAAGCCCTTCTGTGCTCCTTTAGGAGTAGTGGGTACAGATGGAATCCATGCTTCTTGGCTTAAGCTCCTTTCCTAAACTTCAGCTCTTGCAAACTCCTGCTAATTATGAGCTTGTCAAGTTCCATACCAGCCTGCTTTCATGCCCTCCTGAACAACCAGAGCCTCAGTAGCCTAACTGTACAGACCTACCACCCCACCCACCTTGCTATCAATGAAGGTGATGCCATCCTGGTGTCCAGCCAGTCCACCCACAGGCTTGGGGTCATCTTCCCGCATGGTGCGTCGATCCCACACTTTGCAGATGGCATCATCACCCCCAGAGAACAGGATTTGGGAGCTTATATCAGCAAAGGCCACTGCATTCACATCATCCTCATGGGACTCAATCTAGGGAAGAAGAAGGCCAAGATACTTGAGTTCTTTTTTTTTTGAGACACAGAGTCTCACTCTGTTACCCCGGCTACAATGCTAGGGTGTCAGCCTAACTCACAGCAACCTCAAACTCCTGGGTTCAAGTGATCTTCCTGACTCAGCCTCCCAAGTAGCTGGGACTAAAAATGCCCACCACAAAGCCCATTTAATTTTTCTATTTTTCTGTAGAGATGGGGTCTTGCTCTTGCTCAGGCTGGCCTCAAACTCCTGAGCTCAAAGGATCCTCCTGCTTCAGCCTCCCAGAGTGCTAAGATTACAGGCATGAGCTACCATACCCGGCACTCTTCCAGGTCTTATAATAGGCCAAATACCAGGAGGCAGAAGCTCTAAGTCTCATGAGCAGTACCTGAAGGGTGCGCCGATTCTGTTCTCGGTCAAAGACATAGAGGCAGCCATCATTGGCCCTGAAAGGGAGGGCATAAAGAGATGCTGGAGCCAGGATTGGATAGACTGACATTATATAAACTGTAGGGAGTTCCACTAAAAAGTCCTGCTAAGGAGCAATGCTTTGTTGTTCTTACATAGGAAGTGGAGCAGGAGTTGGCTGTGATTTCAAGGAGAGAGCAAGGGAAATGGAGAGCAAACGGTGAAGCCAACTTGTAAAGCTTAACCTTGGAGAAGGGTTAGTTGTTTCCCACAGCTGCCTGTATAGTCTCTGTACCAGCAGAGTTGATTTCTGGAGGGACCCCCGTTTCATGAAATGAGGGAGACATCCCCTATAAACACTCACCCTCCTAGAATTTCTCGTCCATCTGAGGAGACAGCAATGGAGAAGACAGCAAAGCGACGCTCATCTGGCCTGAACAAAGCAAAATAGGAAGTTAAGGTCTAAGTCTCATGAGCAGTACCTGAAGAGTATATTGGTTCTGCTCTCAGTCCAAGACACAGAGGCAGCCATCCCTGGCCCTGAAAGGGAGGGCATAAGGAGGTACTGGAGCCAGGACTGAAAAGACGGACATTATATATGCTTTAGGGAGTCCCACTGAGAAATCCTGCTAAGAGGCAGTCCCTTTCCTTTAGCATAAACTCTGATGAGGATGATAAGGCACATCCTTAGGGGAAAAGAGGTCCTGCTAACATGTGCCAGAATGTGGGTCACTTTAGTGAGAACCCAGAAATAATCCTGCAGTGTCAGTTTTACCCTTGTCCTCTGGCTGAGAGGGTGATTTTCCCTCCCAGGAATCCACATAGAGTAACTTGCCAGCAGTATACTTCTCTTCTAAGCAGGACTTCCAGCCCAAGAGGTTTGCTCCTGCAGAGCTTTCCCTGAGAAGTTTCTGATGATCTGATCAGAAAAGGAAGTCGTACCTTAGGTCCAGTGCAGTGTGTGTGTCTCCCTCCCCGTAGATATTGCAGATGTGAACTAAAAGAAGAGAAATAAGAAACTTTCAGGGATGGGCGAAGTAGAGTGGAAATGAAGCTAGGGAACAGACAGAGCAGACAAGGATGTTAGAACACCTTGGCAGTGATTTTCCCAGGACAAAGTGTGGAGTCCTGGCTCAGAGGAGACAGGCACATGGAGACCTCTGGTCCCAGGCTAGAGAACAGAAATCTGGTGTATACTCACTGTAATCAGACCAGCTGGAGTAGAGGAAGTGGTTCCCATCAGGGGTAAAGGCCACATCCAGGACACTCCAGCCTACATCCCGGGCTTTAATGCTCTTGAATTTATGGAAGCGGCCATACCGGCAGTCATACAGTCGGATTGTCTGGTCTGTATAAGTAGGGATCAGGCAGAATTATGGAACACCATCTTTGTATCCTTCTAGATCATACCTCTCTCATTCAGTGCATTTATGGATTCTGCCCTATCATCATGGGCAACATGTTCTGGCTAAATATCCCTGAGACAGGTCTGAGCTCTCCAGGTGTAGGTATTTCTAGCTTCAGCAAAGGGAAACTTTCCTTGTTATGAGCAGGTTCTGGTACCTTGGCAAGCAGACATGAAGATTTGACCATCTTTACTGTAGACGCCACAGAAAGCCTTCTGAGAGTAGGTATCAATGAAGCCCAGATCATTGGGCAAGAAGCTAGAGAAGCAGAAGGAAAGTGAGGGTAAGAGGAGCTCAGGATAAAGAGTGTCCCAATTAGCAGAATGCTATAGAGCTGAAATGTCAGTTCAGTGCAGTCTTTCCTTTTGGCTTTGTGTATAATTCCTTGTTTTTCATCTATTTCACCATCCTCTAAATTTCTATACTTTTCCACTTTGAGTACTCTCAAAATTTCAACCCCACTTAACCTAAAATTGTGTCTCCAAGGCTCCTTTAACACATACCCCTTCAAAGTTTAGTAGATAAGACCTATTTGGCCCTTAAAGTCTTTCCACCGAGCCCCATACTCACTGAGACATCACTTGAGACTGTTCTCCGAGGGAGAAGCTTCCCTGGTGGCAGAGGCCCCGTTCTCTCTAAATGGAAGGGATTGGGGAATATTGCTAGCATAAACAGAGGGCCACTTTAGTCACATCAAACCCCCTCCTCGAAAGATATTGCTCTTGCTACAGAAATGGACATCACACACAGACCTCTGATGCAGGCTGGCTAACTTTCCAGCCTCAGCACTTGAGGCTTCCTTGAAAGTTTACTTCCCTTTCCTTTGGGACTGGAAGAGCTTTTGGCTGCCTTGGTCAGGCTGCTGCCAGGGTGGCCAAAGCTGGAGAGGCCTACCTGGTGCAACATTCGAGGAAAGCTGTGCTCCTGGGCTACCCGCCTAAGCCCCAGCCGCCCTGTGGACAATTCCACTTGTGTCTTGATGTCATTGCATTCCAGCTCCCGGGTGTCAGGGGTTGTGTCCACTGTGAGTAGAAGTGGACAGAAGTTTTATCCTGGGTCTTCTAGTCTCAAAGGACAGTTAGAGGAACTATACCCAAGCCCACTCAGTGGCTGAATATATTGGAGGTGTAAGGACACCCTCATCCCCTAATTAGCTTATCTTTCATTTAACCTACCATTTTTCACCAAAATAAAATAAGCTTTTCTAATGAAAGTCTCCCGAAATTAGGTGTCTTATTTATTTATTTTTTTGAGACAGAGTCTCACTTGGTCACCGTCGGTAGAGTGCTGTGGCATCTTAGCTCACAGCAACCTCAAATTCTTGGGTTCAAGTGATTCTCTTGACTCAGCCTCCCAAGTAGCTGGAACTACAGGCACCCACCACAACACCCGTCTATGGTTAGAGATGGAGTCACACTTTTGCTCAGGCTGTTCTTGAACTCCTGAGCTCAGGCAATCCCAGAGTGCTAGGATTACAGGCATGAGTCACATCACACAGCCGAATGTTAGGGTCTTGATTTGCCTTTCCTCTTACCAGGTGGGTTGTATCGATCCCCAAGACGACCATCCCAAGCACTGTCATGCTCTTCTTCCGAGTCCGAGAGGGCCTGGATGAGTTGTAAATTTGCTGCACCTCCTCCCTGTACCAACCTTACTTGGCCTCTGTAAAGAGACCCCCACATTATAAAGGAGGAGACCCCTTTCCCCAGACCAACCAAATTCAGAGTAATAGCTATTTAGCTCTTTGACCACTGGGGCCTCATTTTGAGGTTTGAAGCTGACTAGACCTTGGCTGTTATTTTCAGTTTCCTATAAGACACAGTAGGAAACTGATTCTTACTGTTAGAGCAAGAGTAGTGAACTCCAACATATTGCAATGGTTGACAGACCTACTAAGTTGACTTCTCAGAGAGCTAAAAATTCTGCCAGCACTCTCTTGTGAGCCTTTGCCTGAGTCCAGCATAGAATATAACATTCACTACAGGCAGTACAACAGCACACACCTGTAGTCATAGCTATTCAGGAAGCTGAGACAAGAGGATCCCTTGAGCCCAGGAGTCTGAGGCAGTAGTGCGCTATGATTGCATCTGTGAATAGCCACTGGACTCCAGCCTGGGCAACACACTGAGACTCTTCCTCTTCAAAAAAAAAACCCCCAACAAAACCAAACCACAATATTCTGAAGGGATCCCCAAACTCATCTTCTCTCCTAGGAGCGATGAGCAAAGAAACAAAGCCAGCTTCACCCTTTTCCAGCCAATTTCTGGTGGTCACTCCCTTCAGGGCATTCTTTCCTCAAAAACAGGTTAGAGTTGGGTCAATTTAAACTTGTTTTTCAAGTAAATCAACATGGCCTCCTATCACATGTCAGTAGCTTTACTGAAGTTCAACACCCACTTCCCCTATTCCTCATCCCCTCACACTACCTCCAGGTCCCCTTTTAAAAACTTACTTGGAAAGTATATTACATTTGTGTAGTCATAGCTAGAGAGGCTCACCTGAACAGCTCCTTCAACACAAGAGTGGGTCCTCTTGGAGACCCTCCCTAGGCAAGAAGATTTACTGGATATGGAGCTGAGTGCCATGGATGCTCAGTACAAAGAGACTGTTCTTCTCAAACAGGACAGCTGTCCTGGGCTGATCCCATTGCCTATCCTCTAATTTTCTGCCCGGAGTTGGGATCAAAGGACCGTAATGTCATCTGGTGGGGTCACACCAGAGAGTAAGTTACCTGCGGAGGAGATAGGCCAGTACCTGGGCCAGATCCACATCTTCATCCTCCTCTTCCTCTTCTTCACTCCGTCGCAGGCCAGCCCCTCTTCGGGACAAACCCTCGGAGGGGTCTCCGGACCCGGATCCTGCGTTGCTGCTATTCCGTGATCCCATCTTCTGGTCACAGCATCCTTAGGTCCTGTGCAGGGGCTCCTCTTGTTACCTCCTTGAGTTTGGTGAAAGTAAAGCCTGCTCTAGGAATACCAGGGTCTCTTGAAATGGGGTAGTAGCTCTAGGAGGGTTGCCCTTTCTAGGGACTGAGATCCCTTTTCTGTAGCCTATGACAACTCCCAAGACGTTGGAAACACAAACCTTCCCCAATCCTGTGAAGCAAAGAAAGCAGAGTGAAGCCTAGGGCGCTACCCTAGCTCACCAATGAGAATCCGTCCAAGAGGAATTTCTCAGTTTCTACCCCAAACTCACCTAATCAAAGTCCCTGGGCAGGGGAGCCGGAGAGGTGTGGGGAGGTGCTGAACTCCCAGGTAACCTTTTTGGCTGACCAATCAAAACCCCTAGCGGAAGAAAGCACTTTATTAGCTTATCTCATCTAGCCAATCATAGGCTTTAGGACTCAAAGACCCCCCCCAAAACCATACCGACCAACCAGAGAGCGCCTTTTGGAGAAACGGCAGCAGGTACAGCCAATGGAGTTAGAATTCGGCCTAACTCTCCCTCCTTCTTACCTCACGCCCACGTGGTGTACTGGGGGTGTGTACGCCAAAGAAGGAGAGGAAGCCGAGAAGCACCACCCACTGGAGCCGGCAGTTACCGCCCCACGCGAGACCACCCACCAGCCAGAGGCCGTAGCTAGGCCCTCAATCCCGCGAGGTCTTGTTTACATCTACTGCCGCCACAGCGTCAGCCAACCGCTCCTCCTTCACGCGCCTTTTCGTCACGCACTTCCCGACTTCCAGGCGGGCGGACTGTAGACGTCACCCGACGCTGCCGACAGCCAGCCAACTGGACAGCGGTGCACCGTGATTGATATGTGGGCGGGAGAAAGTTTGTGAGGGGTAGGAGGGGAGGAGAAAGGGCTCACCCTTGGAGAGCGGTTCACTCTAGGTGGGGAATAATAAAAGGGAACTGGCAGCTTCCGGGATCAGAGATCACGTAACTATACTTAATAGCTGGGAGGCGGGGCTCACCTAGGAGACGGTGGGTGGTTCGCTACTGAGAGGTATTTTAGCAAAGGACATAATTTACCGTCGGTCCCTAAAGATCAGTTGGCTTCGTACTTTTCAGACAGTGCCCAGGAGCCTCTTTTCCCCCAACTCCTCTTACCCTCCCGCCTCTGGCTAGAGGTGTTCTCTTTTCGCTGGCTACATCTCCAGTCTTTCCTGCCCTAAGGGGTACCTAGTGTCACCGATAGAGGCAGACCTCCAAACTTTCCTTTCGGGTTAGCTTTGGAAGCCTAGTTCGTGTGGGGGTCTGCCCTTTCTAAACATCCTCTTACCATCTCTGGATACTTTGCGGACGTCCCCTAATATGTGCATCGACGGTGAGGCGCTTTTCCAGTTCCATCAGACTCTCCCTTGGCTGTCCGGGATTTGCAGACCTTCCCTTAGGCACGCTACCTTCTGGGTGCCAGTCTGCCCCGGGTGGTGAGTGCAGGGTGTAAGCGCGCCGCCTCCTACCCCCTCCTGCGGATTTATGAGTAACTAGCTGAGTCCAAGGCCGAGACTTGCCACGTTTCGGGATTCTAGTCCAGGCTGGGTGGCGGGGTTGGTGGGTCTAATGACCTTGCTGTGCCAGGCTCATAGACCCCGAGTCCGAGCTGAACTTCAGCCCCGCAGTGTACACTCCCTCAAAAGGGTTGCGAGCTTCGCTTATCTCCCACTTGAGGGCAGAAAGAGGAACGAAGGCCCTTGGTTCTCTTGGGGGCCCCCGGGGCTCATTGTCCTAGTGCTGGTGAGGGTGTGGACAGCCCTTTGGGTGACGTTTCTTCGTCTTTAAACCACTATACCAGAGTCTGTCACTGGGCTTCGTGTTTCTGTCACTGTCTTGGAATTGTAGAACCACAAATACGGGCTTGTGAAGCCAAAGCAAAATACCGTGACATAGATGTTTGGAGATAGAGAAAGGTTCATTTGATTTGGCCAAAGAGAAAATGGGAAAGCAAAAATGTCTTACGTACGTCTTAACAAAAGAATGAAGCTGTGAACTTTTATGCAGCTAGGTAGTAAGGGAGGGTGAGTTTTAGGGAGCCAAAGAGGAAAGTCTATTGTTTTCATTCTCAGAAAATAGTTTGAGTAACAGGACTCTGTGTGTCAGCAGCTAGTCACAACTTTTTTTTTTTTTTTTTTGAGGGCATTTTTTCCTTCTGCAAAACAAACTCATAGATTGTCCTTCTGACCCTGGAGTTATCTCTTTTTGTTTGACAAAGAAACAGTATGTCAGCAGTTAATTATTACTATGAGAATAAGGGGTGCTGGGCGGAAAGTAAGTGGTTAACACATGCACGCGAACAAGGGCCTAGGCAAATTTTATGTTATTTCAGTCGCTAGAAATGCCACTAAACTGTCAAAGGGCCCAGCTACAGAATTCGTAATTTTTAAGCAAACTCCTGGCATTTCATTCTGCACTGGGCTGTGCTAATTATGTAGGTATTCTGCTGGTTGCCTGTCCCCTATTGCTTTAATATTTATTGAGACATTAAGATTCTGTGGTTTTTGGTTATCTAGCTGGGAATATCTGGAATCTTTTTTTAATGATTAAATTTAATTCAAGTCCTATAGCTGATTATTTGAGGGTTTTCCCCTTTATTTTAGAGGCAGGATCTTGCTCTGTTGCTAGGATAGAGAGTGTTGGCACAATCATAGCTTACTGTAATTTTCAACTCCTGGGCTCAGGTGATCCAGCCTCAGCCTTTCAGGTAAACAGGTGGGCACCATCACATCTAGCTTTTTTTTTTTTTTTTTTTTTTTTTTTTATTTAATTTTTAACTCCTTGGCTCAGTTGATGCAGCCACAGGCTTGCCGGAAAACCGGTGGGGACAAACACAATTGCCTTTTTTTTTTTTTTTTTTTTTTTTTTGCAGTTCTTGACCAGGGCTGGGTTTGAACCCGCCACCTCCGGCACATGGTGCTGGCGCCCTACCCCTTTGAGCCACAGGCGCTGCCCTCTAGCTAATATATTTTTTTTTTAGAGATGGGGTCTCACTATCTTGCCCCCCGCTCTTGAATTCCTGGCCTCAAGCAGTCCTCCTGCCTTGGCCCCCCCAATTTATATTCTTCCTAGGTTATTTTCACATTCCTTACCCTACATCAAACTTTCATTACTTCATGCCTCTCCACCAGTTGATATGCTGAATGATCCTCCTTTTAACGAGATTTAGTGCCTAAGAATCCACAAGTGGCTCATTATTGCTCATTGATTCAAATACAGATTTCCACACCTAGTTGTCTGTTTTTCAGCTAACTCATGTTCTTATACTTCTGCTAAACAAATATGCCCATAAATGCTTTATTTTCACCTCTACACCTCCCCAGAAGAATTTCTTATCTGAGGGAAGCTATCTACTAATCTCCCTTTCTCACAGCCTTGCACTGTGACTTAGTGATAACACTTCCAAGAATCTAGCCTGGACCTGCATATTGATTTATATTCTATGTAGAAATTATTTACTTATTTTTTTCAGACAGAGTCTCATTCTGTCACCCTGGGTAGAGTGCCATGGCATCAACTTAGCTCACAGCAACTTCAAACTCTTGGGCTCAAGCAATCCTTTTGCCTCAGCCTCCCAGGTAGCTGGGACTACAGATGCCCACCACAATGCCCAATTAGCTTTTCTATTTTTAGTAGAGATGGGGTTTCCACCTCCTGAGCTCAAGCAATCCACCTGCCTCCCAGAGTGCTAGGATTGTAAGTGTGAGCCACTTACAATCCCTCCTACATATCAATTATTAATAATAGCAGGACACTGGAAACAAAATAGATCCAAATAGCCTATAATACAGGATTAGTTAAATAGATTATGGTCTTGGGTCAAAATAGTTGGTAGTCCGGCTGTTGTACCATCGGGGCAGTGACCAGATGGTATTTGAAATGGTATTACTGTGCTGCAGGATTCAATAAGCTTGGGTTAATTCGAGATGATACAATATATGAGGATGAAGATGTGAAAGAAGCCATAGAAGGCTTCCTGAGAACCTTTATAATGATAGGATGTTTTGCATTAAGAGAGCACTAGACCTGACCAGGAGGCAAAGGCAGCAGATCTTGCCCAAAGAACAGTGGACAAAATATGAAGAGGATAAATTCTACCTTGAACTATGTCCAAAAGAGGTTATTCAAGAAAGAAAAGAGAAGAATGGGCAAGAAGTAATCAGCTAGTTGAAATCTATGGATACAATGGTCCTCAAAGTATTTTTATGAAGATGGTTAGACTTTAAACATAAAATTTAAGAATTATTTCATCTGCAGATGTATTACTTTAAATGTCTATTATAATAAAAAAAAAAAAAAGATAGATTATGGTCCATATAGTATAGATACAGAGATATCAGGTAGCCGTTAAAATGATGTTGTAGTCATATATATATATAAATATAATTTTATCATTATTTTTGAGACAAAGTCTCACTATGTTGCCCCTGGTAGAGTGCTGTGGCGTCACAGCTCACAGCAACCTCAAATTCTTGGGCTTATGCAGGGCTATCCGGCAGGAACACACGGAGGCTGGAGTCTGTCGAAGCAGGAACTCAACTTTATTGCGTCAAGCAGCCGCTTCTATAGCATGGGGAAGGGGCGGAGAAAGAAGGTGGGGGATGAGGTACAGGGCCCAAAGGTGATTGGCTGTATCTAGGTAGAGGCAGTTTTAGGCCAGGCCTTGCTGAATCGTGGAAGTAGCTCTATGGATCTACTTCTAGTCAGGCTTGGGAAGTTGCACTAGGCCTCAGGCACATGGCAGGGCCCAAAAGGCTTAAGCAATTCTCTGGCCTCAGCCTCCCAAGAAGCTGAGATGACAGGCACCTGCCACAATGCCTGGCTTTTTTTTTGTTGTCATTGTTTAGCTGGGCCGGGCTGGGTTTGAACCCACCAGCCTTGGTGCATGTGGCCGGTGCCATGACCACTATGCTATGGTCGCTGAGCCATCTTATATTTTTTTTAATGGAAAACAGACTCAAACATTTGTACCCCAGTATTCATAGCATCACTGTTCATAAGAGCCAAAAGATAGGAAAATACAGTGGTCTTATAGGGGTATCCAAGCTGTGGTCTATGGGTTGCATGTGGGTTATTAGAAGATTGTTTTGCTTATCTATGGTGTTAGATATCACAGAAATTATGCACAGACTTTTTTGTTTTTGCTCATCAGCTTTCATTGGTGTTTCTATATTTAAAGTATGGCCCAAGACAACTCTTCTAATACTTAGCAGAGAAGAAAAAGTTGGACACCCCTAAATGGTACATGGTGCAGCCATAAAAAGGAATGCAATTTTGATAAATAATATAACATGGTTGGACACTGAAGACATTATGCTTAGTGAAATAAGCCAGACACCAAAGGGAAATATTACAATTCCACTTACAGGAGATACCTAGAAAAAGCAAGTTCATAGAGACAGAATTTTTGATACAAATTACCATAGGCTGGGAGTAAGAGAAAGGAGGGATTTTGTTAATTGAGTATAAAATTTTTATTTATTTTATTTACTAAAGGGTACAGAATTTGTGGGAATAATCAAAAAATTTGAAGACAGAGACTGGTGTTCTTTATATAACATTGTGAATATATGTATGTGATGCCACTTAATTCTATATATATAAATGGTTAAAATGATAAATACTATATATATTTAACCACAATAAAAAAATATGCATAGCCAAGACCAGAGAATAAGATAGCTTGAGAAACTGATAAAGTATATTTCTTCTTAATGTAGAGTAATTGTTAGAAAAACAGCAACATGCAATGCCTGTGATAGTTGACAAATGCAAGCTAACAACATGAAAATGAAAGTAAAGTAAAGCAATGACAGTGAATATGGAAAACTGGAACAGCTTTGCAAACATGATTCCTTGAGTAGGCAGGTGTGATACAGCCTTCTCTTTTTCTCTGGTTCTATTGTACTTTTATACTGTAGGAAATTGTGCAAGCTACATTGTTAAGTTTTTTAAAAAATGGTACTCAGTGCTTCTGGTGACTTGCAGTGAAACAAAAACAATATGGTTTTAGTTTTGCATAAAAAAGGTATAAAAATATCCAGGATCACTACATCAATTAACAAGTAATAAATGTCTTAAAAAAAAAAAAAGTAATAAATGGAGAAGGCCTTGCATAAACCAATGACAAAGGCGTAGCATGAACAAATGATTAATATAATCATATCCAGCACCTGAGGATCAGAAAAACAAAACCGTTCAACTTCCTTAATAATCAATTTTCGTTTATCTCTTTCCTCTTCTCTTCCTTACAAATAGTTTAACCCCAAATAAAGTCTTCTTAATACAAGCCTTTGTAATACAGAACATATACATTATTGAATAAAATATCTAAAAGTCATGGTAAATTTTAAAAAAATATTTGAGATTTTATGACCAAAATGAGTCCTCCTTAACATCAAATCAAATACTAAAGAACATAGTGAAACTGCCCGTACAAAGTGATGAAGGGGTGCAAAGCCAGAACTAGAGTAAGAGCCCCAGAACTCTGAAGGAATAGGCTTAGCTAAAATAATGACAATAATTAGCCACTGTCTTTCCATTTGCTTGATAATAATGACTGTTCCCTTTTCTTCTTTACCCTGGAGTAGGTTTTGTTTTTTATTTTTATTTTTTGAGACTGCATCTCACTTGGTCACCCTGGGTAGAGTGCCATGGCATATTAGCTCACAGCATCCTCAAAGGATTGGGTTCAAGCAACCCTTTTGCCTCAGCTTCCCAAGTAGCTCGGACTACAGGTGCCCACCACAACACCTGGCTATTTTTTACAGACAGGGTCTCACTCTTGGCTTAGGCTGGTTTTGAACTCATGAATCAAGCAATCCACCTGCTTCAGTCTCCCCAAGTGCTGGGTTTACAGGTGTGACCCACAGTGCCAGGCAGGAGTAGTTTTTGAGATATCTTCTAGGTCCTGTATTTTAGTAACAGACTTATCCAGACCAAGGAAACTGACTCAACTGGTCTTGAACCCTCCATCTAAGGTCCCACATTCCAGTTATTGACCGCATAGACAGCAGCCCAAATCAAAGGACTGTTGGTTCTGCCCTAAAGCCAGCCAATTAGCAGATCCTGATGGCCTAATCCTATGCCCACCAAACTGTCTTTAAAATCCCTTTCTCCCCAGTTCTCAGGGAGGTGGATTTGAGGAATTTCTCTCATCTTCCCTCTTAGCACTATATAGAACTCTTTGTCTGCTCAATCCTGCTTGCTCTGGACATTGGCTTTCTTTTGGGCAGTGGGAGGGTAAACCTGGGCCACAGCAATAGCATTCATAAACTAGATCCACTAATTAACTTTGTGTTTAAACCTACGTACGTGGTCATGTCACTTGTAACTCGTAATATTTTTTGAAATGTGAGCATTTATATCTTGGGAGTATACTATATGTTCTATTGAAAGAAAAAAATTTAGTTGTTGGGAACAGCACCTGTGGCTCAAAGGGGTGGGGCGCCAGCTGGAGGTGGCAGGTTTGAACCCAGCCCCAGCCAAAAACTGCAAAAAAAAAAAAAAAAAAAATTAGGGCGGCACCTCTGGCTCAGTGAGTGGGGCGCCAGCCCCATATACCGAGGGTGGCAGGTTCAAACTCAGCCCTAACCAAACTGAACAAAAAAATAGCTGGGCCTTGTGGTGGGTGCCTGTAGCCCCAGCTACTCAGGAGGCTGAGACAAGAGAATCGCCTAAGCCCATGGAGGTTGCTGAGAGCTGTGATGCCATAGCACTCTACCGAGGGCAACAAAGTAAGACTCTGTCTCTAAAAAAAAAAAAAAAAAAAAAAAATTTAGTTGTCGGGTGGTGCCTGTGGCTCAAAGGAATAGGGTGCTGGCCCCTTATGCTGGAGGTGATAGGTTCAAAAACTGCAAAAAAAAAAAAAAGGAGTTATTTTGATACACTCATTTGGCCTTTCCTCTCTTGATTTTGAAATTTGGCATGTTGCTTGGTTACAGTTTGTATGCTTTTCATTTCGGCAGTCTCCGCTCTCCCAAGCTATACTTAAAGCCACTTAAAGCTACAGAGAGGTTTTCTACCTTAAGCACCATTTTAGGACCCTTGTAATTGTTAAATGTCAACTAGTTGACTTCCGGTCTGATCTGCCTTGGCCTGTTTCCTGCTCTTTAGCATCTCCACTAGAGGGCGAGCTGGGCTGGAGAGAAGGAGAAGGAAAGCAGTTTTCATTCTCTAGCTAATCCTTTTTGCCTCTCTCCCACCCCAGAGCTCCCACCCTGGTGCTCCTGGGACAGTTCAGCCATCTGAAGCAATTGATGCCCATACCTGTGTTTCTATATTGTCTTCTTGTGGCAGATGGAAGGGGAGGAATGTGCTCATCATTGTAGGGACTTAAAATGTGTTGACTAGAAAGCAATTGAGTGATAATACTAATATATATTCACAATAATCAGGTCTTGTGTTCTTAAAAACTAGATTTTTGAGAGGAGGAAGGCAGGGAAAGAAATACTGAGATCTTTTTGTACGTGGAGGGTGAGAGCTATAGAGGTAATATAGGAGAAGTAAAAGCCCTTCAGCCCTGATTTTTAATAAAACACAGTATGAACTCATGAGATTTTATCTTCCCCCTCTATCCATCAAAAAGGTCTAGAAACAGGGCTGGGCCCCATGGCTCATGCCTATAATCCCAGCACACTGGGAGGCTGAGGCAGGAGGATTGCTTGAATTCAGGAGTTTGAAATCAGTCTGAGCAAGAGCGAGACCATGTCTCTAAAAAAGCCAGGTGTTGTGGCAGGTATCTGTAGTCCCCGCTACTTAGGAGGCTGAGGCAAGAGGATCACTTGAGGCCAAGAGTTGGAGGTTGATGTGAGTTATGACACCACAGCATTCTAACAACGGCAACAAAGTGAGACTATCTAAAAAAAAAAAAAAAGTCTAGAAACAACCTTTTCAGTCTCAATGAACACTCCTAGCACCCAGATTATGTTCTTAAAATACTGAAAGAAACAAAGCTTCTTAGAGAAATGACTGGTTTTGCCAGGTTTGGGGCAAAAAAATGAACAAGATGAACATGGAACAACTTATCATACCAGATAGTGAGGAAGCAAGCAGTGACTCTTTTTTTTTTTTTTTTTAATTTCAGCTTGCTTGTTCATTCTTCTTCGTTTGAAGTACTCTTTTTTGTTGTTCATTTTCTTCTTCCTCTGGTGATGCTCTGTCCCACTGTTTTTGATGCTAGTAGAGACGGGGTCTTACTCTGGCTCACTGCTGTTCATACTGGTCTCGAACCTCTGAGCTCAGGCAATCCACCCGCCTCAGCCTCCTACAGTGCTGGGACTACAGGTGTGAGCTACCATGCCCGGTCGCAAGCAGTGACTCTTATGTAAAAAGGTCTCAGTTCTTTTTGGCCTCGCTCCCATGGACAAAGATGAAACAATATGAGCACTATTAAGGACAATTTAGTAAACACTCTATTTTTGAGACAGTCTCACTTTGTAGCCCTTGGTAGAGTGCTGTGGTGTCACGGCTCATAGCAACCTCAAACTCTTGGGCTTAAGTGATTCTCTTGCCTCAGCCTCCCAAGTAGCTGGGACTACAGGTGCCCTCTACAGTCCCCGGCTATTGTTAGAGAAATATCCTGTGGCTCAGGTTGGTCTCGAACCTGTTAGCCCAGGCAATCCACTGGCTTCAGCCTCCCAAGTGCTAGGATTACAGGTCTGAGCCACTGCGCCCAGTCTAAACATAATGTTTAAATCTATGAATTTATAATTTTGTGTGTGTAACTAATTGGTTACTTTTTTTTTTTTGAGACAGTCTTACTATGTCGTCCTCAGTAGAGTGCTATGGTATCTCAGCTCACAGCAACCTCCAACTCTTGGGCTTAAGTGATTCTCTTGCCTCAGCCTCCCAATTAGCTGGGACTTGAGGCACCTGCCACAACCCCAGCTATTTTTCTGTTGTAGTTGTCATTGTTGTTTAGCTGGCCTGGGCTGGGTTTGAACCTGCCAGCCTCAGTGTATGTGGTGGGCACCGTAACCACTGTGATATGGGCACCGAGCCATAATTGGTTACTTCTTGAAGGATGATAGGAAATCAAATAATTATTTTGAAGATGGAAAATAAAAGAATTAAGCAGGATTTTTTTTTTTTTTTTTTTTTTTTTCAGTTTTTGGCCAGGGCTGGGTTTGAACCTGCCACTTCCAGCGTATGGGGCTAGTGCCCTACTCCTTTGAGCCACAGGCGCCACCCCAGGTTTTTTTTCTGTTCATATTGTAAATTATAATACAGAGTAATGAAATAGGAGATAAAGAGAAGTATCCCTTTATAAAAATATTCTGACTATATGAGAACTCAAATATGACTGTTTTGCAATCCCTAGTGAATTAATGAATTTAGGCATTGAACATTTAAGTGTGGATTCTTCAATGGCTAAAGTGAAAAGAAAGGAACAGAGAGGGAACCTGTAGATTGATAAAAATAGAAAAGACGTGGGTGGCACCCATGCTCAGTGGATAGGGCGCCGGCCACATACTACAAAGCTGGCGGGTTTGAACCTGGTCCAGGCCAGCTAAAACAATGACAACTGCAACAACAATAACAAAAAATAGCCAGGAGTTGTGGTGGGTGCCTGTAACCCTAGCTACCTGGGAGGCTGAGGCAAGAGAATCTCTTAAGCCTAAGAGTTTGAGATTGATGGGCGACAGCTTGAGACTTTGTTTCAAATATATATATATATATATGTTTTTGAGACTTTGTTTCAAATATATATATAAATATGTGATCACTTGGCCTTTTGACTAAGATCAAGTGAATATAAAAGACATGAAATTTCAAAAAATAGGCAAGGCTAAACTATAATGTTTAAGGAGCCACATTTGGGGGATCAAACTATAAAAAAATGCAGGTGATTTTTACTCACCATATTATTCACTTATCGTAGGAGGGAGAGACTGTCATAGGGTCAACATGGGAGGTAGGGTTGTGTAACTAATTAGAGAAATGACTGGTTGGGTCATTTCTCAATGACCTAACAGGCCCATAACAGGTAGGGTTATTATCTGGAAAAGTTCATTTTTTCCTTGGGTGTTGGTTTCAAGGGTGTTCATTTTATAGTAGTTTTTAAGCTGTATCTTTGTTTTGTATGGTTTTCTGTATCTGTGCTGTTTTTATAAAGATTAATTAAAATGTGTTAATATATTTTATCATTTATATGGAGCTGAAGTGCATGCAGCCCAAATTTGTTCTAATTGACAAAAATATTTTCCCCCACTTTGGAGATAGGGTCTTGCTCTATTGCCCAGGCTGGAGTGCAGTGGTGTGATTCTCCTACCTGTATCTCCCAAATTGCTGGGATTACAGGTGTGAGCAGCTGTAATCTGGCCCAAAAATCCTTTTAAGGTTAACGCTTTTCTGTCCCTATGCATTTAGATTCCAGAAAGGTGCCTGGAACCCTAAGTTCTTTGCCTCTTTCCATTTTCTTTGTGTCCTAAACTTGATTGGTATTGTTCATTTCCTTCTTAAACTGTGTTCAAAATATAATAGGCCTACAGGGTCTACTCTGTAATCACTATAGAGTGGAAAGGTGATGATGGCTAACATGTATTAAATGGTTATTAGTGCCAGGCTAATAATAATATAATAATTATTCTGAGTGCTTTGTCCACTGACTCTTTTAATCCTCCCAAAATACCGTGAGGTGTAGGCATTTCCATCTTACAAATGAAGAAACTCATAGGCCAGCATGGTGGCTCACACCTGTAATTCTAGCACTCTGGGAGGCTAAGGTGGGAGAATAGCTTGTGGTCAGCAGTGTGAGACCAGCCTGAGCAAAGGTAGACCCTATCTCAACTAAAAATAGAAAAGTTAGCTGGGCGTGGTGGCACATGCCTATAGTTGCAGCTACTCAGGGGGCTGAGGCAGGGGGATTGCTTGAGTTTGAGTTTGCTGTGAACTAGGCTGAGGCCATGACACTTTAGCCAGGGCACCAGAGAAGGTAAGACTCTGTCTCAAAACAAAATCAATCAGATGAAAAACTGAGAGGCACCCCTGGTTCCAGAGTCTACTATGTACTTAGTACCTATATTGCCACTATAGTACCTTAGTGCTATATTGCCCCAGTGCTGTTGTTTCAGGGAACACATGCTGTTTATAAAGCGGACTTAGCTGTATGTTTCTAAGTACAGTGTACTTTGTTGCTCACTCTGTTCTAGTGTTTGATGTCCTTTCTGTCCTCACACATTGTAGCTGGTCATTGGCATTTGCTATGAAAACACTTGTTTTGTCTTGCAGTTTTTTTCCTTTGAGGGAGTTCCCAATAATTTCATTTTATTTGTTGAAGTTTGTTCCTTTCTTCTGGGTAAAGACTCCCATCTCACCCACCTCAGTTTAGACATATGCTCAGCCTGGTCCAAATCATGGAGGAAATTCTCCTAATCTGATGCCCTTGATTCATGCGGGATTATCACTCTTTTCTGATTTCTCTTCAAAGTTGTTTTCAGGTGAGTTTAGGCAAAGGCTTTGTGAGTCAAACTATGTTCCCCAGATTGGCAGCAATGGCATCACCCAGAAGCTGGTAAGAAGAACAGTCTCTGTACTGTTTCACAAACTTGCTGAGAGAGAATCTTCATTTTAACAAGATCCCTCAGGTGATTCATATGCACTTTTAAGTTTGAGAATCATGGAATAGGTGACTTCTAAAGTCCTTATCGTTCAAAGTCTATGCTGCTATGAGAGACATGTGTATACAATTATCATTTACTGTGTGGTCTTGGACAAAATACTCAACCTTTCTGCCTTTGTTTCTTCCTCCGTAAAATGGTACCTTCCTTCAAAGGGTTGTTTTGTAATGTGCTTAGAACAGTGCCTGGCACATATAAGGTGCTCTAGAATTGTTTGCTGTCTTAATATTGAATATGCTTTCATGAATACTTTGTGACTTCAAGTGCCAAGTCAGGCAGGGGGAAAGAAGAGGTTTGAGAACTGAGAATGGAACCATTTCCCTGTGCATCCCTGCAGGATGGAGTTATAGAAAAGATGAGGAATTCTAGGCCAGGAGACTGTACTGAACAGTTTGCTGAGTTTTTTTAAAGAGACAGTTTCACTTTGTTGCCCTTGGTAGAGTGCCATGGCATTACAGCTGACAGCAACCTCTAGCTCTTGGGCTTAGGCGATTCTCTTGCCTCAGTCTCTTAAGTAGCTGGGACTACAGGCGCCCGCCACAATGCCCAGCTATTTTTTTGTTGCAGTTTGGCCGGAGCCAGGTTCGAACCCACCTCCTTTGGTATGTGGGGCCAGCGTCCTACTCACTGAGCCATAGGCACCACCCGCCCTGCCATTTTTGAAGACCTCAGGACACAGAGCAGATACAGTGTCTTCTTCTGGAAATTACTACTTATGCAAACCAATGGTAGAGCTGCCTGCAACTCCACCAGGCTATATGGCTAGAAGAAGATTGTAAGATTGGTGTTAGAAGGAAGCCTATGAAGATAGGTGAGAAATGAAAACAGCACAAATGTTTAAAATAAATGACCATTTGTTATTATTGGACAGTGTGTGGGAGAAGGTCTGTGGCCCAGTCTCATGGTTCCCAGAAGATGTTAGTTAGCATCACATTGCTTAAATTTTCTGCAAGTCTGGTGGCTCTCCTAATTCCCGATTGGGGGTGCTGTGACCTCTTGCTAGATGAGAGCCTCAGGTCACATTCTGCGCACACGTCCCTCCAGGTCCTCCAGCTCAGCCAATACCTCCTTGGGCAGATCCTGGTTGACTTGCTCTGTCAGGTAGCTCCGAATATCATGAACCTCCTGTTCCCAGAAATCCTTGGGGAGTGAAAAGAGCTGAGTAGTGTCTATGGCTCCGAGGCCACTGAGATCCAAGGCTCCTTCTTTAGGCACCAGCCCAATGGGTGTTTCTTGGGCACTGTCCTCCCCTTCTAGCCGCCGGCAGATCCAGTCTAGCACTCGAGCATTCTCCCCAAAGCCTGGCCACAGGAAGTGGCCTGCCTCGTCGCGCCGGAACCAGTTGACGTGGAAGATACGGGGCAGCCGGGCCCCCTTGTGCCCCTCCATGCTCAGCCAGTGTTCTAGGTAGCGCCCAAAGTTGTAGCCAAAAAAGGGCCGCATGGCAAATGGGTCGTGCATGATGATCTTCCCTGGGGAATGGAGCAGAATGGGTAAGGAATCTTCTTCCTTACCCTTCATCCAGCTGGAGGAAGTTATGAAAGGTTCGTGGTTCTGGAGTATCCTCAGGACAGGTAAAGAGAAGGGATGGGGAAAACATAAGTAGGAAGAGATGGGACCACTGAGGACTCCAGGAGTGGGCAGGAGGAAGGTCTGGCACAGAAGGGAGAAGGAGGTAATGTGTGCACACAGGAGAGAGGGAGCAGTGGGGGGGAGGGGTGTGCTCACCTTTGTGTTCAGCTGCAGCAGTGGACTCAGAGCGCATGGCACTGCCCACAAACACCCCATGACGCCAGTTGAAGGCCTCGTACACCAGGGGTATCCCTAGATAATCAATGAACAAGGTCACTGGCAGCCCTCTGACACTCACTTTGTCCCTTCTGGTGATCTTGGCTCATAGTCTTTTTTTCCCAGGACCTCAGCTATCTCTTTTTCAGACCCCATGCCTCCCCTCAATTTTGCACTCAGTTGGGGGGAACTCTGGAAGCAGACGGCTACAGCTGGAGATCTAGGCTGAAGATGCCTAAGCTTTAAGTACAAGAGGGAGGCAGACCCTAATACAGAGCTGGACTTTTTACCAAGAGGCATGGACCCCACATGTTGTTTACCTTTGGGTCTACGGCCTCCAAAGATGATGGCATCAATGGGGACACCCTCAGGGGCCTCCCAGGCTGGGTCCATGATGGGGCATTGGTGAGCCGGAGCACAAAAGCGAGAGTTGGGATGTGCACAGGGTTCCTTGTCACCTGGCAGAGGAAATACAAATACTATCACTTCCAAGGTCATGTCCACCCACAACGCACACATACATGTGCACACATTCTTGCACAATTTCTTTTTGCCTTATTAGCTGCCTACAACCTTGTGTGAAGAAGAGCAGAGAGCTAGGACATCTCTCCCAAAAGATCAGCTTATTTATCCATGATGGTGCTGACAGATGAGCTATATGGAAAAGAATAGGAGAGGAATTGGGGGTTCTGCAGGGCACTAATGTTTATGCCAAGATACAGGCACTTGGCATTGACCAGTGCTCAAGGGAATGAAGTTAGATACTGGTATAAGGTTATAATAATTTTTCCCCCAGAAACCATTTCTTTATTTGAGAGATTATAATTTAAATACCCTCTATGGAGGCATTAAAGAATAAACAAACATCCAATCCTAAAACAAAAACTGAGAATGTCAGGTAAGTGTTTCAGATAACTGACTTTCCAATAGCAAACCAGGGAAGACAATCTTCAAAATGTGAACAAGAATTGATTTTTTTTGAGACAGAGTCTCACTGTATTGCCCTTGGTAGAGTGCTGTGGTGTCATAGCTCTCAGCAACTTCAAACTCTTGGGCTTAAGTGATTCTCTTGCCTTAGCCTCCCAAGTAGCTGGGACTACAGGTGCCCACCACAATGCCCAGCTATTTTATTGTTGCAGTTGTCATTGTTTAGCTGGCTCGGGCTGGCTTTGAACTCGTCACCCTCGGTGTACGTGGCTGGCGCCGTAACCACTATGCTACAGGCACCAAGCCATAAGAATTGATTTTAAAGCTAACAGAATTTTGGTGATTTCCCTGGGCTTGCTTTAGACCCTGATGGAATGGTAGGGCATGAAGAACTCAGACAGGAATATAACCTGGTAACCTGGAAAGGGTTGTGACCACATCAGTGGCACATGCATGAGGTACCACTGTGGGTCCTGAATGGCCTCAGTGCCTCTCTGCTGGAGATTGCCAGTCAGATCTGGGAAGTGAGGGAGCCACAGAGCCCAAACTTACACCGCCTCCCACCCCCCAGCTCCTGTCTCTTCTTTCAGATAAGAGTCATCCCTCACCATCCCTTAGTGCAGGACCGTGACAGGATATTGCCTTGGGAATTGAAGCTAGGCACAAGATGCTGTAGTTATATCCCTGAACCCAGAGATGATTAAAGGGTTCAGGAACTAGCCTTTGGGGAATGATTAAAGTTTCCCGGATTTCTCAACTAGGTAGGAAGGCTGAGGGGGCTTAATGATGGTATACTGAAAATAAAGGATGATTAGACAAGGAGAGGAGGGTGACTGCTTGTCCAGCATGGCAAACTTGAATATAGGCTTCAGCGACCACAGGTAGCTACCCTGCCCTGCCATGCTCTTTTTCCCCACTGCTACAGTCTTTGGGCTCTCTGAATACAGAAGGCCATGGAAAGCTGAAAGTCCAGAGCACAGGGTGGGATGGGGGAACATAGGGCCCCAAGGCACTCAGGGTAATGACAAGATTGAAAAACTAGCAAAAGACTAAAGTACTGGTCTAATCTAGTTTGGAAGAAGGAGTGGGGTGTATGTGTTGGAGGGACAGGGAAGAATGACCTTTAGACAATATTATTGTACAGGAGGATAGAGAGAGCCAAGTGGCAGGAGGAGAAACGGGAGGGGAGGAGGCAGGTTTCCTCCTTTCCTAATGGGCCAAACTATGACTTATGCTTTGAGCCCAATTCCTTCTGTAACAGCTTTCTAAACTGTCCTTCCTTTTCCTTTTATTTGTTTATTTTCATTTATGTATTTCTTTTTTTTTTTTTTGAGACAGAGTCTCAGTCATCCTGGGTGGGTAGAGTGCCATGGCAAATTCTTGTGCTGAAGCTATCCTCTTGGCTCAGCCTCCCAAGTAGCTAGGACTATAGGCACCAGCCACAACACCTAGCTAGTCTTTCTATTTTTAGCAGAGATGAGATCTTGCTCTTGCTCTGGCTGTTCTTGAACTCCTGAGCTCAGGCAATCCACCTGCCTTGACCTCCCAGAGTGCTAGGATTACAGGTGTGAGCCACTATGCCTGGCCTATTTATTTTTAAATCCAGCCTACATTTATTTTTAATGCATTCATTTTTTTGAGACAGTCTCACTATGTCACTGTCTGTAGAGTGCCATGGCATCACAGCTCACAGCAACCTCAAACTCTTGGACTTAAGTGATTCTCTTGCCTCAGCCTCCCAAGTAGCTGGGACTACAGGCGCCCACCACAATGCCTGGCTATTTTTTTTGTTGTTGTTGTTATCATCATTGTTGTTTAGCAGGCCCAGGCCGAGTTCAAACCCACCAGCCCTGGTGCATGTGGCTGGCGCTCTAACTACTTATCTATGGGCGCTGAACCCAGGCTATATTTATTACTGAGAATTTACTATGTAGTTGGATATGTGCTAAACCAATTTTGTGCATTGTTGAATCCCCCAACCTCAAGAGATAAGTACTATAATAACTACCCCTATTCAATTGGTGGGGAAACTAAAGCTTAGGGAGGGTAAGGAACTTAGCTGAATCACAAAACCAGTGACTGGTGGAGTTGGGACATGAACTGAGATCTTGCCTGGTACTGGAAACTGCAAACATTCATAACTTCCTGTGCCTCTCAGAGGTTCAAGAAGATGGCTAGAAGTTGTGGAGAAGGCTTCTCCATCATTAAGGTGCTAAGCCCTGGGGGCTGTCAAAACTTCCCCACCCCACATACCAGGTTTCCAGGGTCTGCCCAGCCAGGAGGTCACTGTGACACCAGGTGGAAGAGGCTGGTCAATGCCCTCCCAGTACACGCCGCCATCACTGGTCTCAGCCACGTTGGTGAATAGAGTGTTACTCTGGATTGTGGCCATGGCGTTGGGATTGGTAGTGGCAGAGGTGCCAGGGGCCACCCCAAAGAAGCCATTCTCAGGGTTGATGGCATGGAGTCGACCTGTCAGGAGAAGTGAAAGGAAGGATCAACTGGGTAATGTTGATATGTGAGACTGAAGAAGGTGGTCCTGCTCCACACCTCCCTGGCCTGAGCTGTACCTCAGATCTGACTGGGAGAGGTTTGCATTTCTTGGATAGCTGGGGCTGCTGGAAGTATGGGGCAAGGTCTCACTGACAAAACTCAGCATGGACTTTGGAGGGGGACTCCTGATCCAAGGGCCTCTCACCTTCACTGTCGAACCTCATCCAGGCAATGTCATCACCCACACATTCCACTTTCCAGCCTGGCAGTGCAGGCCGCATCATGGCCAGGTTTGTCTTGCCACAGGCACTAGGGAAGGCAGCAGCCACATAGCGCTTCTTCCCTGCAGGGTTGGTGATGCCCAGAATCTGTGTGTTGGGGAGGAAAGGAACAAGGAAGGGGTCACCAAAGGTCAGGGCATAGTCTGCATGCTGAAGGACAGCTAGGGTTAACAGGCTACATAGGTGCACTGCCCTGCCATTAGGCCTGGAGTAGTGGCAGGGGAACCCCTGATATTTAGCAAGCTGGGGCCAAAGCTTCAGCCTTTGAGTAGGGTCTTTGCTCAACAGCCTGGAACCTGTTGGAGGTAGGAGGGAGGCAAGGCTGAGGCAGACTAGCTAGGCACCCCCACCCCCATGCCTCACCACCTGCAGCTGCCAGGATCCTCACCAGGCCCTCACCAGCATATGCTCCGCCAGCCAGCCCTCATCCCTGGCCAGCCGAGAGGCAATGCGCAGGGCAAAGCACTTCTTGCCGAGCAGAGAGTTGCCACCATAGCCGCTGCCGAAGGATATGATCTCTCGCTGGTCAGGCACGTGGCCAATCAGGGTTTTCTCTGGGTTGCATGGCCACTGGTGCACCGGCTCCCCTGGGGACAATGGGATCATGGGACTGTTGGCATTAGCATCAGGAACTGGGGTTTCAGGGATTGGCAGGAGAGACGTGGGAGCAGTGCCAATGCCACGGGGTGGCTAAAGCCCCCTACCTTATAGTGATCATCACCTCCCATGCCCTTATTCTTGAACACGAACTGACTTTCTCAATCTTGTGCAACTGCTCTGCAAACAGCCTCACCCCCAGCCCAGACTGCTGTCCTGGATATTGGGAATTAGGTTGTCAGAGAGAACAGGTTCTTAAGGTCTGTGGATAGGCAAGATTTGGGGTTCTCTTTGAGTTCAAGAAAGCCTCTGGGTCCTTCCCTAGGCAGAGCAGGTTCTTACCTTGCCCAGTCAGGGGCTGGCCCACGGAGTGCAAACACTTGACGAAGTCACCATCTCCCAGAGCCTGAAGCACAGTTGTCCCCAGCCGGGTCATAATACGCATGCTTGCCACCACGTAGGCTGAGTCAGTGAGTTGTACCCCAATACGGGACAGTGGGGAGCCTACAGGACCCATGCTGAATGGAAGCACATACATGGTACGGCCTGTGGAGGAAAGCGTCCACTGGATGAAGAGTTCCAAACTTGTTCATACCTTTGGTGCCCCTGCCTCTGTACCCCTGCCCTTGTTACCCTGCATGCAGCCTGGAAACCTCTCGTTCACAGCTTGCTGGAACTCAGCTGGGGACATCCAGTTGCCCAGCTGCCCACGGGCCCCACCAGCTGGGAGGGGCACTGTGTCCCTCTGGGAAGGAGTTACAATCACGGTCTTGCTCTCTACTCGTGCCACGTCCTTGGGGTCTGTACGGGCCAGCCAGCTGGAGAAGAGGGTATTGTCAGGAAGATGGTGACCAGCAGGTCTCCCTGTCCCCAGACCACTTTTTCAAGTCCAAGTTTGACTCCAGGTCTTCTGTTGGCCATATTTTCCCCCCCATCCAATTATATCTCAGTTCTTTCCTTTGGGCTTTGCCCCATTTGAGGGGTGGTTCCCCAAGATGCCAGCCTTCTGGGGGGCTCTGCTCCTAGCAAAAGCTCACTGAACTGGGGAAGGTGAAAAAAATCCAAAGGCTCTTATTTGTATCAACTTTTTCACTTAATATAAAGATACAAGACCAAGCATGGTGGCTTGTACCTGTAATCCTAGCACTCTGTGAGGCTGAGGCTGGTGGATTATCTGGGCTCAGGAGTTAGGGACCAGCCTGAGCCAGAGCGAGACCCCATCTCTAAAAATAGCTGGGCATTGTGACAGGTGTCTGTAGTCGGAGCTACTCAGGAGGCTATGCAAGAGAAACACTTGAGATTGGTGTGAGCTGTGATGCCACGGCACTCTACCCAGGGGGACAAAGTGAGACTCTGTCTCAAAAAAAAAAAAAAAAAAAAAAAAAGATACAGACCAATCCCAGCTCCTGCATCTGTGTCCCACAGAGCTCCCACTCATGCTCATTCCACTGGTATGCTCTAGTTAAATTTGATTTTGTTTTGGTGAACCCAAAGTAGCCTTAATCCAAGTAGCTCCCCTGTTTCACAGGTTACTGGGCTCAGGGCTTACCAGTTACTGTACTTGGGGAGCTTTCGGATGAGTCCTTGCTGTTCCAGCAGGGTCAGTATGGCGGTGTTCTCAGCCTCAGTCCCATCACAGATGTGGATGCTCTCTGGTTGGCACAAGCGGGCACTGCGCTCCACGAAGTCACGAACCCCAGCAGGTAGCTGGCCTAGATCTCCACTAAGCACTCGTAGGGTCTGGATGCTGCGGCATGATGACCAGCCCAAGGGGCTCAGCCCATGCCAGCTAAGTCTGCAAGAAAGGAAATAGGGAGGTGATGGGCTAGCTGCTACCATGGAGTCTGGACAAGGCCTGGGAGGGGGACTGAGAACTTGGGCTTTTGGGGAGTACACTACAGCATGTCTGTGTGTAGGCACCATGGAGAGCATGTTGGGTTAGGGCCTCATGTATCTTGTGGCCTTTATGAGGTTTAATGAGGGTGTCTCCTGGTCAGCAAGACAGGCACAGCCAAATAAGCAGAAAAAGCAAATGCTTGGCTGTGTGACAATGTATGTGTAGGCATGCTGATGTTATTGTATGCTTGGCTCATGTCCAAGTTTAGTTATATCTGGTCAATGTTTAGAAACACACAGGTGCTTTTGGCCCAAGTATTAAGAAACTGCCCAGGGGACAGCTTCATGTGTCTGGTATTTGAAGCCTCATCCATTTTCTTTCCATTCTCAAGTATAGTTTTTTACAAGTTAAAATGGCAGGTGTTGTTCAATTTTCCCTTTGGTATGTATGCTATAAGACTGGGAAAGCTTTAAGCAAAGGACCCAGTTTTTGAGGGTGGTGCAGCCTTCTCTCAATGCCAGGTTTCTAGGAGGAAGTTTTCCCTGAGCATTAATTTTTTTATTTTTTTATTTTTAATTTCAATTAGCTTGTACATTTTTCTTTGTTTGAAGTACTCTTTTTTGGTGTTCATTTTCTTCTTCCTCTGGAGATGCTGTGCTGTTTTTGATGTTAAGTAGAGACGGGGTCTTACTCTGGCTCAATGTTGGTCA
>CAUYPK010057050.1:0-17121 GCA_963574355.1 Loris lydekkerianus | reverse complement strand
CCTAAAAACTGGGAAAACTTAGTGACTCGAGTATAAGCCGAGGTGGAAAATGCAGCAGCCACTGGTAAATTTCAAAAATAAAAATATATACCCAAAACAATTACAATAATTGAGGAATCAGTAGGTTAAATGCTTTTCAACGTTTATTGCTAAAGAAAAACTGTGCAACAACAACTTTAAAACTTTAAATAAAGTGCAGAAAAGCGTAGCTTAACAGGTAATCAAACTAAATCACAATCACCGAATCAAATAACCTGTATGACTCGAGTATATAAAGATGAAGCTGTATTACCATAGCTTTCTTAGTAATTCTGAGAATGATCACAATAGGTAGATGAGGGCACTGTTGTTCAGATTTAGACCATGTCCCATGGTCTAGGCCATTGTTATAGTATAGTGATTTTTTTTTTTTTAAATAGTGGCAGTGAAGCCTTGTATTCAGGTTAATAAATAGAACTGCTTCTAGTAGAACATTGAGTACTAGGGCTAAGAAATACATTTTTATAAATGCCTTGATTTTCCACTTAACCATCTAATGTTATTACAGATTTGTATCTTTCTCTTTCAGTAAATGTTACACATTAACTAAACATTCATGAATTAGTAGCCCTTTTACCTTTGCTCTTAAAGATACTGTAAATCATTTTCAAAAAATAGGACTTTTTTTTTCTTTTAGTAACTATTCTGAAGGCATCTTATAACCTTTATTTCCCCAAACAGTACTTCTTCTTGTTTTTTAAATAGGAAAAGATTCTTTAAAGACTTAAGAAGTTAAAAATTAAAACTTTTAATCTATTTGTATCCCTCTGAATATAACCATTTAAAAATCAATCCAACAAAACTTTCTGCTTACTTATACCATAATGAGCAATCTTGAGTTCAAAAGGGGATAAAAATTGTAACACCTGATTGAAAAAAGACATTATTTGTCTACTTAGTGAGATAAGGTAGCACATAAAAAGTTGGTTAAAAAAGGAAATTAGAAAATATACAAATAATATGTGTTAATAAATATTGTATATTTTCCAATTTCCAATATTATAAAGTTTTTAGTTAAAATTGAATGACCTGTTATTATAAAATGCTTATAGACACTTGAGAGATAATCTGGATTTGTTAGGATTGGATCATCAGGTGAGTTTTCATGAAGGACCTGGAACTTGAGTTTATTATTAAACGTTTGGTCAGCTGGCTACGAGGTAGAAGAGGGCATCCATATGAAGAAAACCGGTCCCAGGCCGAGCTCAGTGGCTCACGCCTGTACCCTAGCACTGTGGGAGGCCGAGGAGGGTGGATTACTTAAGCTCCTAAATTCCAGACCTGCTCAAGCAAGAGAGAGACCCCAGCTCGGTGCCTGTGGCTCAAGCGGCTAAGGTGCCAGCCACATACACCTGAGCTGGTGGGTTTGAATCCAGCCGGGCTCGCCAAACAACAATGACGGCTGCAACCAAAAAATAGCTGGGTGCCTATAGTCCCAGCTACTTGGGAGACGGAGACAGGATACTCGCCTGAGCCCAGGAGTTTGAGGTTGCTGTGAGCTATGATGCTACGGCACTCTACCCAGGGCAACAGCTTGAGGCTCTGTCTCAAAAAAAAAAAAAAAAGAGAGAGACCCCCATCTCTACTAAAAATAGAAACACTAGCTGGGCATAGTGGCGCTGGATAGTCCTTGCTACTCTGGAGGCTAAAGATTGCTTAAGCCTGAGATTTTGAGGTTGCTGTGAGCTATGAAGCTAAGGTACTCTACCCAAGGTGACAAAGTGAGACTCTGTCTCAAAAAAAAAAAAAAAAGAAAGAAAGAAAAGAAAATAGGTCTTTTTTTTTTTTTTTTTTTTGAGACAGAGTCTCAAGCAGTCTCCCTGGGTAGAGTGTGATGGCATCACAGCTCACAGCAACCTCAATCTTGGGTTTAAGCGATTCTCTTGCCTCAGCCTCCCAAGTAGCTGGGACTCCAGGCGCCCACCACAACACCCAGCTATTTTTTGGTTGTAGTTGTCGTTGTTTGGCAGGCCTGGGCTGGATTTGAATCCACCAGCTCTGGTATGTGTGGCTGGCGCCCTAGCCGCTGAGCTATAGGCATTGAGCCCCCTTTTTATTTTTTAGAAAATTGGGAATTTTTTTCTCTCAGAATAATTTTGGGAAACTAGATGTGAAGTGTTCTTGCTTAATCTCATGGTAGCAATAATTTCTACCATATCAAAACACTAACCTATGTACTAGATACTTTGTTTGGCTCTCTATAAAATACATTATATCATTTAGACCTCACAATATCCCATGAGGCAGAAACTGGGGCTTAGAGAAGTTAAATAATGTATCCAAGGTATCATATTTAATAAGTAGCAGAGCCAGTAGTGAAATTGAAAATTGACTCCAGAGGCCATGTTTTTAACCACATCGTATAATTCCTAATCTTACTTTTGTGTAACCTACACAATTTATAAAATACATTTCTTATCCTTTTAATCTCATCATATATGCTAGTTGCTTTGCCATTAATTATTTCTTCTAAGTGTTAATATTTCTACTATGGTATAAAAATTGAATACTTGAACTTATTGGAAGTAAGAAGAGGTTGGGCTCTGGAGCTAAATTTCTGAGTTTGAGTCTTGGCTCTACCCCTTGCTAGCATTTACAAATTGTATAACCTTGTGTGTCTTAATTTTATCATCTACCTGTACAGTCTTCTTCAAGTATAAACAATTTGAACAAGTAAGACTCAGGGCATATTGCTAGTCCAAGGACGTGATAAGGAAACTGTTAGAGGAAGAACTCTAGAGATGAGCAAGGAAACTGACACAAGTGCTGTTGGAAAGCACTGAGTATATTTAACTAAGGACAAGAGACTGAAAACAAAATGAGAATAAAAAAGAATGAAATGTAAACATTAAATCTCCAATAATGCAGGAATTGATCACTATAAAAAATTGAAAACTATAAAAAGAGACGTGGAAAGAAAATTGGAGGTAGAGTAAGTTTGTAGATTGCCACATCTGTAATGGCAGAGTCAAAGTACATGATTTAAAGCTGATAAATCAGTTAATGTAATAGATTTATGAGCATAGTTAGCAGTACAAAGGTGAACACTGAGAAAGAATACTTTTGACTGTAATTGTGTAGTACAAGAGGGGCATGGAGATTATACAAGCTAATAATATCATCAGTGCTAACATTAGAGAGTCAATAGATACTGTGCGAAGAAGTAGAGAATTATTGGTACTAAATAAAATTATTTAAATTATGAAGATAGCCAGAAACACATATTAGAATAAAAATGGAAATCATCCTAAATTGGGAAAATGATAACTACACAAGAGAGAAAACAGACAATAGCAGAAGACTTTTTACAAAATTATGATGCCAAACAGCAAAATATGATGAAACTAAGACTAAACATATGTCATATCAATGCCCATACTGTTTGTTTGTTTGTTCCTTTTTAGAGACAGAGTCTTGCCCTACTGCTCAGGCTAGAGTACAGTAGTGTAATAATAGCTCGCTGCAACCCCACACTCCTGGGCTTAGGTGATCCTCTTGTCTCAGCCTCCCAGGTAGCTGGGACTAGAGATGCACACCATCATACCCAGCTGATTTTTGAAAAGATTAATGTAAGGGTCAAAATATTTGATTTTGTTAGGTGGAGACCCTCTTGTGGTTATGTCCCCCACAGACAAGGTGTGCCAAACACTCCCACCCCATGCCTGTTAAGTGAGAGCACCCCAACCCTCTCCCCCCATTACCCCTCTCATCAGCTGATTTTTCCGTTTTTTGTGGAGACAGGATCTTATATCAGACTTATATCAATATATATCAGATTTGATCTATATATCAACTTATATCAGATCTATATATTCAGATATATATTGATATATATTGATCTATATATCAACTTATATCAGACTTATATCAATACATTTTAAATGATCTTAGCTAACCCATTGGAAAGATTTTCAAATTGGATCATCAACCTAAGTCTGGGTTTTTTGCTGTATTCAGGACAGCTTAGTGAAAACAAAGTAGTTCAGAAGTTGAAAAGGGCAGAAGTTTACATGTAAAGGCAAATAAAAGATGAAATTCAGGCCAAAAGCCATTATTTGGAACAAAGAAAGATACTTCATAAAGTTAAAATGTATATTTGGCATTGAGTATTTAACATTATGAATATGTACTAAATAACTATGTATTAACAAAATAACTTTCATAAAGCAGAAGATTCAGTAGATACTTGAAAGAATATGCAGAAACGTATTTGTAGTAGGTGACTTTTAACTTACTTCCTGGTCCTTAGAGCAAGTGGATGTAGAAAACCTAAAAGTTAAATTGGTAAAGATTTGATGAACTCTGGACCCTGAAAACAGCACCCCTTCTTTCTAGGTCCTATTCACAAACTCACTATATAGGCTCCCTGTGTGGGTAGGAAGGGAGGAATTAACAGGTGGAGCATGGTGGATTTTAGGACAATGATAGACGTATGCCATTACACATTTGTCAGAACCCGTAGAAGGTCCTACACAAAGGGTATTGAACCCTAAAGTAAACTGTGGAGTTTGAGTGATAATATTTTGATGCTGGTTTGAGGATTAAAACAAATATACCACAGGTGAGGCTATGTGGGGAGGAGGGGAGGCATGTAGCAACTCTGCTTTTTGCACAACTTTTCTGTGAACCTAAAACTCTAAAAAAAAAAAAAAAAAAAAAAAAGTTTTTGATTAAAAAAACAAAAATCCTATGAAAGGTAAAAAATACATATATCATAAGAAGAGTCAAAAAATGAAGTCTGTCAACCTAATGGAAAAATGGACAAGTGATACAAATAGACAGTAAAGGTGACAGAAGAGGAAATATGGGTGAGCCATAATTATATAAAAAGATGTTGACTCCGTGCCCATAGATCAGTGCTTAGGACACTGGCCACATACCCCAGGGCTGGTGGGTTCGAACCTGGCCCAGGCTTGCTAAACAACAATGACAACAACAAAAACAAAAAAATAGCCGTTGGCGGGCACCTGTAGTCCCAGCCTCTTGGGAGGCTGAGGCAAGAGAATCACTTAAGCCAGGAATTTGAGGTTGCCTTGAGCTGTGACTTTACAGCACTCTACTGAGGGTGACAAAAAAATTTAAAAAAGATGCTGTGTATCATATATAGTGTAACTAGACAGTTAACATTTTGAAAGTGTGACAGTGCACTCTAGTAAGGCTGTAGGACAGCAGGTAACCATGTCGCTCTTGGGAGTGTGGAAAGGTACAGTTGCCATGGACCATTTATTTCAGCATTATTTGTAAGAATAGCAAAAAAACCCAGCTTTGCTGTCCATTAATATCAGACTAGGTAATTATATTATGGTACATCTTACAATGGAGTGCCATGCGAATATATTCATGTAAGTATAATAAACATTTAAAAATATGTATGGCACACTATTTCCGAATTTTTCTAACAAAGTAACTTTAGTGACAGAGAATATATAAATAAACAAGTAGTATGTCAAATTGTAGCTTGAAGTGATGAGTCTTCTGAAAAATTTCTGCTTTATCTTTAAAATTTGTGGGCTTTCTATATTCCTCTCTGTTATAGGTGTTTTAATTAAAACTTCTCTTACCATTGAGTGACCTACTCCAGGAAGATGCACTTTATTTACTGTGTTGCCACCTTACCCCTGGTACCCATCCTTGTTTGAGAAGCACATGTGTAGCAAAGTTAATTTCTCAGCTCCTACCTTGTATTGTTTTCATGGGGCATTTTTCTAGACTGATTATTCAACTAAAGGACTATAATCTGTAGACAGTTACATTAGATCAAATTTGTCTCAAAATAGTATTTGTCTTCTTTATAGTATTGATCATTTCCAATAAATGACACTTTAGCCAATTTGATTTATTAGTAACTTGGGCATTACTAATGTAGTGGTTTGTCCAGGATATTTTTATGTAGGAAAAGTCTCTGTGATCTACATATGTTACATATTCAGTATATAGAGTAAAATATTCTCTTTAGCAGGATGAAGTTGAAGGAAGTAGATCGTACGGCCATGCAGGCATGGAGCCCTGCTCAGAATCACCCCATTTACCTAGCTACAGGTAAGTCCAGAAGACAGAAGATAGTATGAGAACCTAACTCCTTCTCTTCTGTATCAGGCTTATGCATACTTGTCTTTTAAGATTCAGTCCAAGCTTTAGCTTTTCTGGAAAGCCTCTGTTCTCTGGCAGAGTACCTCCTTCCTGTCAGCTGAGTTCAGTGACCTTCCTCTGGTGTTCCCATAGCACCTTGCACATCAGAGCACTGATCATGTGTTATGTATAAAGTATCGTCTCTCATTCACAGGGAGGGTGTCTTTTTTTTTTTTTTTTTTTTTTTTTTTAGACAGAGTCTCACTATGTAACCATGGGTATAGTGCTGTGGCCGCGCAGCTCACCAGCAACCTCAAACTCTTGGGCTTAAGCGCTTCTCTTGCCTCACCCTCCCAAGTAGCTGGGACTACAGGCGCCCACCACAATGCCCAGCTATTTTTTGGTTGCAGTTGTCATTGTTGTTTAGCAGGCCCAGGCCAGACTCGAACACGCCAGCTTTGGTGTGACTGTCGCCCTACTCACTGAGCTATGGGCACCGAGCCAGGGATTGTGTCTTATTGTTATTCCTCTCATGTTAAGCACAATAGATGACATGTAAAATTCAGTTAATGTCAATTTAAATGAATGAAGAGCAATTTTGATGTTAGCATTTTTATATAAAAAGAGTTAGAATTATATCATGTATGGCTATAAGCAGGTATAGTAAATCACGGGACTGTTTTTACAGAGCACCTTTAAAATATCTACGTGCTTAAAAATGTTATCTGTACTACCCCACTCTTACAAACATCATCTCCAGCCCTTTGCCAGAATCTCATTGCCGTAGTGGCTTACCCATCTGCTCAGTGGCATATGTGCTGAGATTCCAGGTACTAATGCAGCATTCATGACCCAGATAATTGAAAAACATGCTTTTAATTTCTGTTTTGTATGGTTTTCTCTTGAGTCTTTTATTTTCGCCTGTGCAGTTAACCATAAATGTATTTTGTATAGGAACATCTGCCCAGCAATTGGATGCAACATTTAGTACCAATGCTTCCCTTGAGATATTTGAATTAGATCTTTCTGATCCATCCTTGGATATGAAGTCTTGTGCAACTTTCTCTTCTTCTCACAGGTATGAGATTCAGCCTTAAATTCACATGATTATATAATTACATAATCTATAAGCAGATATAGTAAATCTGTGGTTGATGCTAGTTTGTACTTACGCCAGTTTTAGAAACTACGAGATACCATCCGTGACATGAAATATTCTGTGAAAAAGTATATGAGTGAATTTTTATGGAAGTAAAAGAAGTGTTTATATGTTCTGTTGTCATTTTTATTGCTGGCTATTATGTGTAAGTTGGAAGGAGAGGCTTTAGTATGTAGAGTTTCTAGTATTTTCTTCCTCATGGTGTGGTAAAGATCTTTTTCCTACCTTCTTTATTGTTAACTGTTTATTAAAAAGATATGACTAGAAAAAGGAGTAGTTTTATTAATATATGAATTAATATATAAAATAGTTTTATTAATATATGAATTATATAATATATGAATAATATGAATAGGATTGGCTCTGAATGTTAGGTTATTTTTATTTTCTTTTTTGCACACCTATATTTAGAAATATGTTTCACAGAGAATCTTGTTGACAGGATTCTGATACACTAGGTGTTTGGATCACTCTTTAAAATGCTTAAGCCTTATTGTAACACAGAGGAAGGATGCTTTCATTTAAGTAACAACATAAGCTTTATTGCCTCAAAATTCTAGCAGGTATGGAAAAGATTATATCTTAGCTGATAGACTACAGTTCCAAATATAGAACCTCTCATATTCTTCAAAGTCATCATCCTGTGATGGGAACCCAGATACCTTTTGTTGAGACCAGTTTTTTACCCACCACCAGCTGTCTTATCATACATCTACATGCAGCCTTTGTATTTTGTCTCCACCCAGATTACAGACTGGAGTTCTCGACCAGAAGGGGCACTTGTAATAGACATGATTTTGATGTCACTTTTCTGTTGTCAGAGTACATTATTTTTCTTAGAAAATTTCAGATGACTCTTTTCACACCTTTACTATTTAACGGGCCATTTGTTAGTGATTATTTTTATCGTCAAAGAGTTTATTTTTCAAGGGAAGTGGTTCATTAGGTCTATTTTACAGATGAACCAAGGCAAGGAAGATTACTGGTAACTTACCCAGAATCTCACAGTTTCTATATAGTAAAATTGTTCTTAAGCCCATATCTTTTGATACACCACGCAAGTATACTTTGTTATGCTGCCTTATCTCTACAGGAGTTTTTACTGTAGACATATAATCCCTGTACTTTAGGGATTATAAAGCCTAATATACAGACATGAGTATAAATGAAAAACAAATTACCATTTTCACCAAAGTCATACACTGTTACCAGGAGTATGTTTTGGAGTATTTATGAAATATAAACAACTAAGTGTGTAATTTCAAATTTTTTTCTATATTTATTTGACTTCAAGAATGAGTTATTTTACTCATTTTTTCCTAAAGGTACCACAAGTTAATTTGGGGACCTTATAAGATGGATTCCAAAGGAGATGTCTCTGGAGTTCTGATTGCAGGTGGTGAAAATGGAAACATTATTCTTTACGATCCTTCTAAAATTATAGCTGGAGACAAGGAAGTTGTGATCGCCCAGAATGATAAGCATACTGGCCCTGTGAGAGCCTTGGATGTGAACATTTTCCAGGTTAGACTTTGACATTTGCTTATAATTCTTAAAATACGTGCTGCTCATTTGAAATAAATATGTGAATCTACTATGCTAAGCTGAGAATGAACACCTGTGTGAGCTGATGAAGAAGAATAGTGGGTTCAGAGTTGAGAGCAGGGTGAATAATACTAATTCAATGGCGGGAATGAGGCTAATAGATTTAATTCTAGAAGTCTAGAGGTGTTATACCATCAGATTAGAGCCCCATAGGTTGGAAACTGCCTTTTAAAAGTTTGCCAGGTCAGCATTAGGCTGGTATTGTGGTGTTTGGATTAAGTCACTGTTTTATTAATTGAAAAATTTTATATTTACAACAATGATTACTACTATGAAATAATTAAAAATTACACAAATGCAGTGCAAACTTAACAAATAGGCCATTAAGATTCTTTCTACCATTGCCTTCACAAACAGTACTGAAAATTAACTATATAAACCCATAGGTTAATAAAAATGTTGAGTTAGTAGGATACTAGATTATAACAATTGAAAAATGAATATTAAGAAAGATATATAGTTCTGTTTCTTATAAATAGATACTTAGGGTATAGAAATACAGAAAACCAAACTTCTTCATTTCTGTAGTTGGTAATATCTATTTAGATTAGCAAGTTAATCTTTTGTTAATTGTATTAAGCAGCTGCTGAGTTTTGGTAAAAAGTGTTTATTACCTACTACCATAGAATTCCTCTGTTTTCTTAGTTACATGCCTGTGGATTAGAAAATAATTTATAAAGGGTAGCACCTGTGGCTCAGTGAGTAGGGCGCTGGCCCCATATACTGAGGGTGGCGGGTTCAAACCCAGCCCATGGCAAACTGCAACAAAAAAAATAGCCGGGCGTTGTGGCGGGCGCTTGTAGTCCCAGTCACTTGGGAGGCTGAGGCAAGAGAATCGCCTAAGCCCAAGAGGTGGAGGTTGCTGTGAGCTGTGATGCCAGGCACTCTACTGAGGGTTACAAAGTAGGACTCCGTCTCTAAAAAAAAAAGAATTTATAAGAATAAATAGTAAAGGATGAAGGTCAGTATTATGAAGCCTATTATTTTCTTACTTTATACCTACTTTACATCACAGCTTCAGGGTCTTTTTGACCCTAAAGGTATGCAAAAGAGATAACTTAGAAAAATTGAAACATGGAAAAAGATTGAGTGTAAGTGAACTAGAAATGGATGGATGAAAATTTAAGACAAGAGATTTTACTGTTCCTACATTGGTCTAGCTCTGAAAGCTGGCCTTGAGGTATCCTCATGAAGATGCCATAGTTTTAGGATCCAGCAATAATTGGTGACCTTTTGTTGTCTCTCACAGTTAATTCTCCTCCCAGGGATGAAAGCTACAAACATAATTTGCACATGGTAGCATGATTGAATGTTTTAAGAATTTATCCATGTAATTTATTTTGTTTTGGTAATATCCTGCATTAAAATTAATTTTGTTGTCAGTGGACATACTTCTTTTTTGTTATGTAGAATTTTATAGTATGTTTTTCTAAAAACTACTTAATCTTTGGTGAAGATTATTATGTACTATTATTTGGGAATTCACACGTGTGTTTTGCTTTTTTAATTAAATAGAAAAATTCTATGTGCTAAATCTAACATCTTTTTATCTCTGAGTTGAATTATTTTGAGTTCTCTTAATTATTCATAAGTGCTATTTAGTTATTGTTTCTTACTGCAGACTAATCTGGTAGCATCTGGTGCTAATGAATCTGAAATCTACATTTGGGATTTAAACAATTTTGCAACTCCAATGACACCAGGAGCCAAAACACAGGTATTACATTAATTTTGATCAATATAATCAAGGAATGAAAAGCAATTCTTCTAAACTTATTTAAATTTTAAGTTTTTTCACTCAAAACATAAAATGTTTAAAATCAGGTTTAGGTGTAATTAATTTTTCTTCAGTATAGTGAAGTATTAGTAAATATGTTTCTTCAGAGTATCAGTGAAGCCCTTAATAGTAAATATTTATTCAGAACTTGCCACTTGCTAAACACTGTTCATTTTACTAAGCATATAATAATAAACAAAATGGATGAAAATCCTTCATAATTTTCTTAGATATAGTATAATTATTTTTGGTTGTATTTGTCATTGTTGTTTGGCAGGCCCAGGCTGGATTCGAACCCGCCAGCTCTGGTGTGTGTGGCTGCCCCGATCTGACAGGAGGTGGAGCTGAGGCAGTGATGCAAGCATGGGGGAGGCTGTGAATACAGCTGAAGCTTCACTTGCTTGCCCAGTGCTCACCTGTTGTGCAGCCCAGTTCTGAACAGGCCATAGCCAGAGGGTTGGAAACTGCGGAGATAAAATACTTGAATACCTGTACTTTAAACTGTTGTACATGTTGAGAATGTAGGAATATAAAGCAAATATGTAGAATAAATGGATCAGATCTTTTAAGTAATCCATTCTTTAATATGGAAGATTAGATTATAATTTGATTATAATAGAGCAATGGCTTTTAATCATTTATTCCGTATAGCCCCCAGAAGATATCAGCTGCATTGCATGGAATAGACAAGTTCAACATATTTTAGCATCAGCCAGTCCCAGTGGCCGGGCCACTGTATGGGATCTTAGAAAAAATGAACCAATCATCAAAGTCAGTGATCATAGTAACAGAGTAAGTAAATGATTGATTTGGGATGAGGATGTTGTATTTCTGCTATAGGAATTCCTATATTGTTTGTCAGGGTTGGCAACAAATCAAATTTCTATGAAGTCAAATACTGTCTTTTTTCTTTTTGCTAGGGCCGGGTTTGAACCCACTACCTTTGGTATATGGGGCCGGCGCCCCACTCACTGAGCCACAGGTGCCACCCCATGAATGAATGTTTTTTTACCCTTAAGAAAAATAAGAAAATGATTTTTTCCAATAAACCATATTACATGTTATTAATGATGGAGAGAGATTGAGTAATCAAAAGGCTTATTCAATGATATACTGGTTGTTTTGCCTTCCTAGCTATTTTTGAATATTACAGGACATTTTTTATTCATCTTTAGCTTTTCTTTGAATATACAAGTTGTTGTTGCTGGGAACTTATAATTTCTAAACTCCTGATCATCTCTTCTTCTGATTAGGACTGTTAAAGTAACCTGATATCTTTCTTCTTTGCCCAGTAGACACTGCTGTAGAACACATTAAATTCTCAACCTTACAGATTTCTTAAGTTTTTTAGTTACTGGGTGGTATGAAATAATTTCAATCCAAGAGCCTTATTTTTAATTACCTTGGATAGTTTGAAATTTTAAAACAAGTTTGCCTAAAGTCATGGAATAAGTATATACTTTTAAAATGCTGGTAACAACCAAAAACTACTAAGAATATTTGTTCAGAGCATTGTTTTTCAAATGAATCAGAAGTTTTAAAACGAAATTCAATGAAATAAAGCATACAAGAAGCATTTTAGTCATCTTTTGAACATTGGATAGGATCTGAACTTCTAGATAATTAAACCTATATGAAAATTCTAAATGATAGTTTTTTGTTTTTGTTTTTTGGTAGAGACAGAATCTCACTTTATCACCCTCGGTATAGTGCCGTAGCGTCACACAGCTCACAGCAACCTCTAGCTCCTGGGCTTAGATGATTCTGTTGCCTCAGCCTCCCAAGTAGAGTTGGGACTACAGGCACCTGCCACAACACCTGGCTATTTTTTTGTTGCAGTTTGGCCGGAGCCCATTTTGAACCCACCACCCTCGTTATATGGGGCCAGCACCCTACTCACTGAGCCACAGGTGCTGCCAATGGTAGTTTTCTTATTTTGCCTTGATTTTTCTGATAAGATAGAGGAAAAGAATGGGAGTTCCAGGTATTCAAATCTTTTATCTATTTACTTTTATTTTTCTGAAAGTATTATATTTTATACTTGATCTTAGCCAAAGAATGATGAAAGTATTATATTTTAAATAATGTATAAAACTTTTTCTCTGTTAAAATTTTGACAGTAAAATTCATTTTTGGTGTAGAATTCTTTTGGACCAGAATGGTTTTGTGTATATTAAGTAGCAGGAAGAATTGAAAACATTCAAACATTTTACTTTTAAGCACAGTGGCTCATGCCTCTAATCCTAGCATTTTGAGAGGCCAACGCATTAGGATGGCTTTAGGCCAGGAGTTTAAGACCAGCCTGAGCACCACAGCAAGATCCCTGCGTCTGTAAAAAATGGAAAAATTAGCTAAGCGTGGTGACACATGTCTGGCCTGGAGCTACATGGGAGGCTGAGATAGGAGGATGGCTTAAGCCCCGGAGTTTGAGACTGCAGAGAGCTGTGATGATGCCACTGCACTCTATCCCAGGCAACAGAATGAAATCCCATCTCTAAAAATTCTACTTTTAAGATTGTTTAGTAGAATTTAGTAGTCTTATACATTTTGTTTTAAAATAAACTAAGCCTGAAATGAATTTTTAGTGCATTTGTTTCAATAAAGGCATATTCCTCATTTTGGCTTTTCGTAAAGTAATTGGGCTTTAATAAGCCTTCACTATCTGCAGATGCATTGCTCTGGGTTGGCGTGGCATCCTGATGTTGCTACTCAGATGGTCCTTGCCTCTGAGGATGACAGGTTACCAGTGATCCAGATGTGGGATCTTCGATTCGCCTCATCTCCACTTCGTGTCCTTGAAAACCATGCCAGGTATGATGCCACTGTTCCAAGAAACTTTATTTTTTAACGTGTATTTATTTGCTTTAAATTTGGAAATGTACTTTATCTTACAAATGGTTTGTTTTTATTGTAAGTAGTAGTCATTGATTTTCTACCCCCAAAATGGTAGCTAAATCTAAGCATAACAAAATGAGAATGTGTTAGAGAATTTTCTACTACTTACTTCAAATGATTAATAGATCAAAATTCTGATATACCACAACACTTTGGGACAACCTTGAAACTTACTATACATTTTGTTCTTTGTCAGGATCATTATACTTCTAAAGATGACTCTTCTGTAATATTTGATGTCAAGCAACAATTCAAAAGTTTTATTTCTAAGTTTTTATTGTAATTTAAAGGCAAACATTTTTGATAAATTAGATAATTCATTCTGCTTTCAATTATTTTTATTTTTATTTTATTTATTTATTTTTTTTTTTGAGGCAGAGTCTCACTATGTCACCTTGGTAGGGTGCTGTGGTGTCACAGCTCACCGCAACCTCAAACTCTTGGGCTTAAGTGATTCTCTTGCCTCAGCCTCCCAAGTAGCTGGGACTACAGGTGCCTGCCACAACGCCCGGCTATGCTTTCAATTTTAATAAATATGTGGGTGCTCTTAAATGATGTAGGTATTTTCTTGTGTCTTATTATTGTTAAATTTAATGACTAATTTAGCAAATTTCCTGTCATTGATACTCAGATACCCAGAGTGTTTATGTATATTTGTTCAGTGTTTTTAAACAAGAAACACATTCTTTTTAATGGTACAGACAGTCCCTGGGTTATGAAGGAGGTAGATTCTGTAGGTTTGTTCTTCAGTTGAATTTGTATGTAAGTTGGAACAAGTATGTTTACCTATTACCTGTAATAGCCTCCGTTCGTAAGTGCAAGTCACATGACAATTGTTGTTTGTAACTCAGGGACTGCCTGTATAGTATTTCCTAAGGACTTTTGGGCTTATTTTTTCTATCTTGTTCGGGGATATATAGACTAAAGTGTTATGTCTTTTTTTTGTGGGTTTGCACACAAGGGAGTCTTTTTCTTTTTTGAGACAGACTCTCTTTTGCCAGGACTGGAGTGCCTTGGCCTCAGCCTAGCTCAACATCAACCTCTTAACTCGTAGGTTCAGGTGATCTTTCTACCTGCACCTCCTGAGTAGCTGGGACTATAGGCACCTACCATAACGTCTGGCTAATTTTTTCTGTTTTTATTAATAGTAGTGATGAGAAACCAACTTTTGCTCAGGATGGTCTCAAATTCCTGAATCAAAAGATCCTCCCAACTCCGCCTCCCAGAGTATTTAACTATATTATATAGTTAAATATATAATATATTTAGTTTATATATTAGTTTATATATTTATATATTTAGTTTATATATTATAATATATAATATTTAGACAGTATAGAGTATTTAACTATATTATATAGTAGTTACATAGAAAAATGTTCTTATCCAGTAAATAAATAAGTATAGGGGTAATGTGTCATGATACCTGCAGTTAAGCCTCAAATAGTTAGTTGCTATATCTAAATTGTCCCAGTATGAGTGAGTGTGGGTCTGTGTGTGCCCTGCAGTGGAATGGGATCCTGTCTAGGGCTGGTTCCCACTCTGCTCTCTGAGCTACCAGGATAGACTCCAGCCACCAACAACCATGAATGGGAATAAGCAGGGTGGAAAAATGAATGAATGATTCCAACTTATTGTAAAATAAAGATTTATAACATACACAATGATGATACAAGTGTGTAGCAATAAACAAGTGCTGTATAAAATGCCTCCATGAGCCTGCCATGTTGGTTATTTTTGAACCATGTGGTGGTTGGAGGTGCATCTTACAATTTGGACTTTGCAAACATTTATTCCTTGATTTAATTCACCACCACTAATGGCTAGTGTTATATGTAGCAGCCCATATAGCCTATGGCTAGGAGGAGTGAGTTATTAGAAATACCTTTATAGCTCAGTAAGGGAACACCTTGGTGGAAAGGGCATGAAGAGGAATTTAGCTCTCCTAACAAGCATGAGAGCTCGCAAGATGAGAGCAATGGTGAATTGGCAGTCTCTATACCTGTGTCTTTGAGAGGCATGAGATCAGCCATGTATTAGGCTGGCGGAGAAGGCAATCAGGAGCATGCGCATTCTACCATGGACCTGCTTACTCTGACTCTGTCTCCTCTTCTGCCTGCAGAACGCCAGCATGGCCGTCTCTCTGCTGAAGATTACCAAGATCTGCTAAAGACTAAGATCTATCTATTCTAACACTGCTTTACTTTCTCTAGGACACACTCTGTCTCTCCAGCTAAAGTAGTTAGCCCTCAGGTACCTAAGAGAAACTGTACCTGAGCAAGGTAATTTAGCGGTCTGCGTCCAGAACCTAGTTAAGCTGGGCCCGTGAACTGGCCCGTCCTGGGCCCTGACAAGTGGTGTCAGAAGTGAGGTGTGACAGTTACACATTAGATAAATAATTCTCTTACTTGTTTTTTATTAACCTTTCAAAAATATATATATAATTCACATTTATTTCCGTGCTTAATATCTTAAGTATTTGGGGTCTTTATTTAGAAGTTTGGTGAGTTTTTGTGGTCAGAAGTATGCTTTAAGAACTTAGTTGTTCTTTATAGCAGTTAGCCTATGGTGAAATTGGTTTCAATATGTGTTGTTTGTGCTTACAGTTTCCAAGAACTTGTCAGTGACATTAAGTAAAGATTTCCTACCTATCCATAAGTAAAATATTTAATGTATATATCTCATTCATATACACACACACACAATCTCTCTGTAATTTTTTTTTTTTTTTTAAGCAGGAACTCAACTTTATTGCGTCAAGCAGCCACTTATATAGAGCATGAGGAAGGGACAGGAAAGGAAGGCGGGGGATGAGGTGCGTGACAGGGTTGGGCCAATGGCATGGTACCATGTTGGCTGTATCTAGGTAGAGGCAGTTTCAGGCCGGGCCTTGCTGAGCCATTGCTACGCGGAAGTAGCTCAATGGATCTACTTCTAGTCAGGCTCCGGAAGTTGCACTAGGCCTCAGGCACATGGCAGGGCCCAACAATTCCCTCTTTTGTTTTTTGTATGGCGAATAAACATAGCCCCTGTCTTAGGTTGCCTGCTCTTGCAGTTTCAGTCTTAACCCGTCATAGGGATACAAACATCAATGGTTTGGTCCCTGTCTTAGGTTGACTGAAGGCAGAGTGATCTTACCCATCTTTGGGTACTATGAATGTAATCCACCGTACAGCCTCTCCATATCGTGTCTTAGGTTGTCCCGGCTTTGGGAGTCTTACCAGTCATTGCTGCTATGGAGAGCGGTGAAGAATAGTAGTTAGATTCTTGGTTAATGAGCCGGTGATATTGGACCTCGACTTGATTTAACTGCCTCTAACCTTTTTTAAGGATACAGGGCCCAAAGGTGAAGGGTAAATAATGGTAGCAGGGGAAGAAGGTAGGGTAAAAAACCATGTAGGCCCGTCCACAGAGGATTTTCTAAAATGTCTTTTCTTCTCTTTTCTAGATCTTCTTGGAATGTTTTGATCTTGTTTTGCACGATCTCAGATCTGTTGGCATAAAAGTAGCACTTCTCCTGCAAAAATAAACAGATGCCTCCCTTTTTGGCAGTTAATAGGTCTAATCCCCTTCTTGT
>CAUYPK010057048.1:0-84314 GCA_963574355.1 Loris lydekkerianus | reverse complement strand
AAGCAGACAGCCCTCAGAATGGGAGAAAATATTTGCAGGTTATACCTCCGATAAAGGTTTAATAACCAGAATCCACAAAGAACTCAAACGTATTAGTAAGAAAAGAATAAGTGATCCCATCTCAGGGTGGGCAAAGTACTTGAAGAGAAACTTCTCTAAAGAAGACAGATGCATGATCTACAAACACATGAAAGAAAGCTCATCATCCTTAATCATCAGAGAAATGCAAATCAAAACTACTTTGAGATATCACCTAACCCCAGTAAGAGTACTCCACATAACAAAGTCCCAAAACCAGAGATGTTGGCATGGATGTGGAGAAAAGGGCACACTTCTACACTGCTGGTGGAAATGTACACTAATACATTTTCTTTGGAAGGATATTTGGAGAATACTTAGAGATCTAAAAATAGACCTGCCATTAGATCCTATAATTCCTCTACCAGGTATATACCCAGAAGACCAAAAATCATAATATAACAAAGACATCTGTACCAGAATGTTTATTTCAGCCCAGTTCATAATTGCTAAGTAATGGAAGAAGCCCAAGTGCCCATCGACCCACGAATGGACTAGCAAATTGTGGTACATGTATACTATGGAATATTATGCAGCCTTAAAGAAAGATGGAGGCTTTACCTCTTTCTTGTTACATGGATGAAGCTAGAACATATTCTTCTTGGCAAAGTATCTCAAGAATGGAAGAAAAATTATCCAATGTACTCAGCCCTATTATGAAGCTAATTTATAGCTTTCACATGAAGGCTATAACCCAACTATAGCACAAGAATATGGGGAAAGGGCCAAGAGAGGGGAAGGGAAGGGTGAGGTTAGGGTGGAGGGAAGGTAATAGGTGGGGCCACACCTACGGTGCATCTTAGAATGGGTACAGGTGAAACTTACTAAATGCAGAGTACAATTGTCTACATACAATAACTGGGAAAGTGCCATGAAGGCTACGTTGAACAGTTTGATGAGATTATTTCATATTGTATATGAAACCAGCACATTGTACACCTTCATTGCACTAATGTACATAGCTATTATTTAATAAAAATAAATAAATAAATAAAAAGAAATGTAAGTATTTTTTTCCTAAGAAATGAAAACAACTAAACTTAGGTTGTAGTTGTAGCTAATAATAAATCTTGAAATGATGACCAACCCCAAAGCAAATAGCATCCCTTACCCACCCCATGGTTTTTGTGACTACTGCCCATTTGAATGAGCTAGGGCTTCTTAAACAGATGACTAATTCCTGCTTGGAGCAGAAATGACTTGAAATATCTGTTCACACCAGATACCAAAGAAGTCAGGTTTGTATCCAAAGGACTCAGAAGCCAACTTGAATAAGCTCCCACTGACCAACCATGGGACATTTTCATAATCAGTAACTGTAATTGGTCGGAGCACCTGAAATATGTTGAAACATTTTGACTCAGAAAAATACTAAATACATAATACTATTTAATGCACAGCTCCCCCCACACACAACTCCCACACACAAACACATGAAAAGAAGAAAACAAATTAGTTTGTGTTCTTCTATTATGCTTTTCTTCCATAATAGATTTTTTATATTCAAGCATTTACATATAGTTCAAACTTAAAAAAAAAAAAAAAAGCACATTGGCTCATTGGTCATCTCTAGAAGACACTAATGGGAAACAATCAGGTTTTTAAGCTTTTCTCTCGAGTTTCCTTTACAAATTGAAGGGTAAGCTAGTCTTCCATCTAACAAGTGAACGTAACGGCTGATTGATTAGAATATTGGTATTTCATAATCTCTACTGACTTAATGGGTCTAAGTCCTGCACATGAATGATTGCTGACATCACAAAAATAGAGGCACCCAGACATTATGGTACTTCAGCTGGAGGAGTAGCATCTGTGAGCTAGGCCTCCAATAATCATGCCTGAACCCAATCAAGTCCCTAGATCGCACTACTGATCCAGCAGAAATACAAGAGCGGAGGAAGATGTTAAATGTGATTGAGAGAACGAGAGACTGGTTTGCTTATAAATACTAATAAAAAGCTTTAATAAGATATTAACAAATAAGGGCCACACTTGTGGCTCAAGGAGTAGGGTGCCAACCCCATATACCAGAGGTGGTGGGTTCAAGCCTGGCCCTGGCCAAAAACTGCAAAAAAAAAAAAAAAAAAAAAAAAAGATATTAACAAATACAGTTCATTAGTGCATTATAAAAATAATAAACCATAGCCAAGTATAGGGCCATCTCAGGAAGAGGCCTCAATACAAGTAAAGCTACCAGTTTAATTAATCATGTTAAAATCAAAGAGAAGGGTGGCATCTGTGGTTCAGTGGGTAGGGCGCCAGCCCCATATACTGAGGGTGGTGAGTTCAAACCAAGCCTTGGCCAAACTTCAACAAAAAAATAGCTAGGCATTGTGACAGGCATGTGTAGTCCCAGCTACTCGGGAGGCTGAAGCAAAAGAATCGCCTAAGCCCAGGAGCTGGAGGTTGCTGTGGGCTGTGTGACGCCACAGCGCTCTACCAAGGGCAATAAAGTGAGACTCTGTCTCTACAAACAAAAAATATAATGAATAAATAAAATCAAAGAGAAAACCTATTATTAAGCATTAAAATTCATGCTTAATTAAAACCCTTAGCATAATAGAAACAAGAATATTTTGATTATTTAATAAGACATATGTACATAAATGTGCATGTTATATCACTTACTGGTAAAATAGTCCATTAAAATTCAGCACATGTGGTTATGCATTATCTCTATTATTTAATTATTATTGCCTGTTACTGAACAAAAGAAGGAAAGAAATATAATTATAGGAGTGAAGGAGCCAAAAATATCATTATATTTAGATGATATGCTTATATGCCTGGAAAACCTAAAAGAATACAAATTTTATTATAAGAAAAAAAGCCAATTCAGCAAGATGGCCAAAGAGTCATCATCCTGATAACAATAGGTACCCATGTACCAGGCACTCTGCTGGGAGAGTATGTGCTCATTTCATTCTCATAACAGTCCTCTGTGAAGTGCACATTACTATTATCCTCATTTCAGAGACAAGGAAACTGAGGCATAGAGAAGTTAATAGTTTGTACGAGTCCCAAATTATTAAGTGACAAACCAATATACAAAAGCAATGATATTCATATTTTCATACAATAACCACTTTTTGAAATTTCCCATTGACAGCTGGTGTGGTGGCTCACACCTGTAATCCTCACACCCTGGGAGGCCAAAGTGGGTGGATTGCTTAAGCTCAAGAGTTCAAGCCAACCTCAGCTAGAGCGAGACCCCCACCTCTACTAAAAATAAGAAAAATTAGCCAGGTGTTGTGGCAGATGCCCTGTAGTCCCTGCTGCTCAGGAGGCTGAGGCAACAAGATCACTTGAACCCAGGATTTTGAGGTTGCTATAAGCTATCACACCATGGCACTCTACCCAGGGTGACCAGAGTGTGACTCTGTCTCAAAAAAAAAAAAAAAAAAAAAAAATTCCCCTTGACAATAACCACCTGATTTAAAATATCTAGAAAACGTCTATTAAGAAATGAAGAAGACTTATATGATTAAAAGACAAGAAAGGAAAAAGATGGATAGTGGAGTTACTGGATTTCTGAATTCCAACCTTCCTGGTCCTTTGGACCAGCCATCTCCAAACCATCAGACCTTCCCCTGGGATTCAGTGTGTATGCTGTCTTATCACAAGGAGGCTTGGGGCATCTGAGAAGAAAGCAGAGATTCTGTCATGAAAGCAGCCCCCACACTCGTCAGTTTCCGCCTCGTGATGGTCTGCCAACATCCAATTAAGTGAATTTATAGGTGTTATTATTATATTGAAAATGTTGTAATTGAGAATCATCAAAACAACACAGGGAACAGCCAGGAAAGTCTTTGGTGTTCATGATAATTTGTAGGTTATCTCATAATAATATATTTAAGCAAGATTTTTTTTTTTTTTAGCCAAGAAGCCCCAATGCTGCTAAACTTTTCTATAATTAGAAGTGTCTCAATAGTTTGTTGCCTGAAAGATATTTCTGAAACATGCCTAGACAAAATCTACTCCTCAAGGTAAGTTTCAGGTTTTAACAAGGAGAAAAGATAACCCTTTCTTGAAAGAAAAGTGCTAGATGAGAGTATTCTTGTTGCTGATAGGTGATTCTGTGTTGTGTGAACATACTTAAAAATTGAAAAATAGAGTTTTTTAAAAAGTGAAATATTCCAAATGAAGAACCCACTTGATAAAAAATATAAGTAGGACATCTTCTAATCAGTCCGCAAGACCTCCTGATCCACATCAGGGAAAATGAGCCTGGCGCCCTTACATCTGTGCAGAATCAGTGGGTGGGCTGGGCTACAGGAAGCCCAGCCTGGCAAGGGCGCCAGTGCCATGCAGCTTCTGTTTGGATGAACAAGTGTTTCAAAGAATCCTTTTCAACAATGCTGGAGATGAAAAGGAAGTATCAAAATAAATAGACTCTAGAACCAGAACTCCACATGGTGTATCAAAAGATTCAAACAAAAATTTTCAAAAAATGATGATGCACATTGAATCACACATTGCTCTATTATTAATATTTTCTAGTGGAAGTAAAGTATTTTTTTTCAAGACAGAGTCTCATATGTCACCCTTGGTAGAGTGCAGTGGTGTCACAGCTCACAGTAACCTCAAACTCTTGGGCTCAAGCGATTCTCTTGCCTCAGCCTCCCAAGTAGCTGGCACTATAGGCACTTACCACAACACCCGGCTATTTTTTCTTGCAGTTGTCATTGTTGGTTAGCTGGCCCGGGCCAGGTCTGAATCTGCCACCTTTGGTGTATGTGGCTGGCACCATAACCACTGTGCTACTTTCCTGGCACCCAGCCCAGTAAAATAGGCTTTTGTATCATTAAATAGAATGAAAATATTTTTAAAATAATGCTTATTTTATCTTCAATTTATCCCTTTTAATTTCTATTTTTGCATACATGCTATAATGAATACAGTATTATAATGCAATGGTATAGCTAAATACTTGGCCATGTGGGTACCGTAATGATATTCAGCAATGAGGTATATAGCATTTTTTCTAAAGTGAGTTCATGAACTTAATTGTCAAACTTTGTGCAACAACAGCTCTAATGATGACTTCAGAAAAAAAGTTCCAAAATCGCTTTGAAAGGTGGATTAGGTGCTGGCATTGGTGCACAGCTTCCCAAAGGGAATACTTCTAAGGTAACCAGAGTGATATTCAGCAATGAGATATGCAGCTTTTTCTAGGATGAGTTCTTGAACTTTATTGTCCAGCCATATAATCCATAATAAATACAAGTAACTATGGAGTGCATTTTTTAAAATGCACTTAAAAAAAAACTTTTTAGGGCACATGTTAGAATTATACTAAACTGATAATGGGTAATCAAATAATCTCCTTTGACAGCATAGCAGCTAGGAAATTGATTATTTATAAAAGTCTGCCCCCTGCTGAGACTCTGAAAAGTGTTACTTGTTGGTTCAGTTGATACAAGCAAAGTATGGTATTAAAGTATGGTATTAAAATACACATGTACATACACACTCAACACAATCTTTGCTGAGACATTTGCATTTGATAATAGAAAAGAGATCTCATGGATTTAATCTATCTTTCCAATAAAGATTCGTATTTTTAAATCTCTACAGATTAAAAAACCAATTACTTGATAGCTTTTTACTCTTTAGCAATACTGAAAAAAATCAGATTCCTATGTGAAGCCATCTGACATTAAATATTATTGTTAACATTTTGCTTCTTTGCCTTTGCAGTAGGCCACTAAAGAGGTGATTCCCTGAAAAACTGAGTTTCTGGTTTCTCTGTCAGAAGAATTATTTACCAGCAGAAGAACAGCAGAAGGCCAACTACATAACCTGTAACTACTTTCTGTAAAGGAACAGTTTATCATGGCTCTCAACCTCAGCTGCACATTGCAGTCTCTGGAAGTCTTTAGAAAGCCCTGATGCCCTGGCCTCCCCCCATCCCTAGTGGTCTGAAGTCAATATTCTGATTATGCAGCCTTTCAAAGCTCTCCCAGTTAAATAAATGAGAACAATAGCCCAGAGCCTAGTGACATAATTATAATTGTGGTGGCAAAGGTGGCAATGTCTGAAGGTCAAACCACTTGTCTGTCCATGTGGGAGGCAATCACCATGAGAGGTGAGGGTCCCATTCCATGCCAATGGCCTCATCTGTCTGCCACCATTCAACACAGGAATTAGTTCAGTTTTCTTTCTACTGTTATTTTCAGTTGTATTTTTTTTTTTTCTCAACTCTAAGCTCTTTACAGGGTTTTAAACAGTTATTTGGGGTTTGCTTTTTCATGAAGCAGAGAAAATGTCATGAAATGCTTTCAAGGTATACCAGAAGTCATAAAAACAAAGTTGTGTGTTAGACATGTACAGATCCTTGCTAACAGAAAAAAAAAACCCACAAAAGCTCTTTTGCAATCCATCTTTCTAAAAATAGTAAGCTGTTAAGACTTTGGAAATGCAGTAGAAATGACAAAGAAAACATGTGGCTAATAACACAGGTGCCTTGAATCACTTTAATTTTGAAAAAAATTGAATAGCATTTACAAAGGAAGGAGATGCAAAAAGGAACTGGGATCCTGACAAGCTGTGACTTACTCACTTTCATGTTTTAGCTAATAAAGCAAACAATATAGAAAATTGTCACATTCTTTGAGTATCATAATAGACATTCTTCTAAATTGGATGCTCTAGCATGGAGGGTGCTGATGGCTCAGGCAGCACACCGAACTAGAACCGCTACCGTACAAGATCACTGCATTAATCCAGGTGAGAGAAGATGAATCTGAAATAAGGCAGTGGAGAAAGAGGCAGGACAAACCTAAGAAATATTTAGGAGTGTTATTAGTCAGGGTTCTCCAAAGAAACAGAACAATAGAAAGTGTGTGTGTATACATGTGTGTGCCTAAAGAGATTTATTATGAGCACTTGGCTCACATGATTATGGAGGCTGAGAAGACCCATGATCTGCCACCAACAAGGTGGACACCCAAGAAAGCTGATGATGTAGTTTATTTGCCTGAGAGTCAGATAGCTGATGGATAGATTCTAAGTTTGAAGACCTGAGGACCAGGAGCACCACAAGAGCAGAAGATTGACGTCCCAGCTCAGAGTCAGGCAGAAGATAAATTCCTCTTTCCTCTGCCTTTTTGTTCTATTCTGCCCTTAAAATGATTTGATGATGCCCCCTTACACTGGGGAGGATCATCTGCTTTTCTCAGCCCACCAATTCAAGCGCTAATCTCTTCTGGACACACCCTCAAAGATATACCAATTATATAATATATTAAACATAATGTCTGAGCATACTGTAGCCCAATCAAGTTGACACACATAAAATTAACCACCACAGGAGTCAAGGTTTAAATGGCTGGATGACTGGAGATTCATGGGTTGGTTCTCAGGATTCCAAATTGAGTGACATGGCAGGAAATACCCAAAATCAGGAATATCAGGAAACAGAGAATAAGTTGATATGGAGAAGGTACATGTCTCTGGACACATAGAGTTGAGGTGCTAGTTGTGATTTCTATTGTAGATATCCAAAAAGTAGCCTGGAGTGTTGATGAGAGATTCGTCTATAGAGAGGTTTGAAGGTCATTGGCATTTGGGCCAGATGAAGCCACATATGTGGTCAGATTCTCCACAAGAAATGATGATTCCTTGAGGAGGACAAAAGTTAGATCCTTTGAAGGGAAATGTTAAGAGCCCGGATGAAGAAAGGAAATCCTGAATATTCAAGTAACTGAGAACAATGTGGCAGAGGCGTGGAGAATAGGAATCATAGAAACAGAACAACGAAGAACAGAGGAGGGAGTGGATGTGGGTGCCAAATATCAACAGAAGGACGAGTGATATTTTGGAGAAGAATAAGAAGAGTTAAAGTTGGTAATTCTACTTTATCTTTTAAGGTGAAGATTGTGCAATCGTATTTATATCTCAAGAAAAAAGTTGTTAGAGGAGGAGAGATTGAAGGTACAGCAGAGAAATTATACCTCTGAGTAGGGTGCAATGGCTCATGCCTGTAATCCTAGGACTTAGGGAGGCCATGGTGGGGAGATTGCTTGAGCTCAGGAGTTCAAGAGCAGCCTGAGCAAGAGTGAGGACCTGATTCTACTGAAAATAGAAAAACTGAGGCAAGAGGACCTCTTGAGCTCAAGAGTTGGAGGTTGCTGTGAGCTATGATGACACCATGGCACTCTACCCATGGTGACAGCTTGAGACTCTGTCTTAAATAAATAAATAAATAAATAAATAAATAAATAAATAAATAAAATACTAAAAAATAATAAATAAACTAATAAATAACAGTTATTATTTATTAATAATAACTATAATAAAATTAATAAATAAGAAATTACACCTCTGCTCCCTGGATCATACTGGTACAGGACTCCTGCTGAAGTTTGTGAGAGGAAGAGTTTGGGCCAACAGCAAGACAGAGGAGCCTTGCAGAGGGGCTGGACGCAGCTTCCATGAGCAGTTAGGAAAAAAGGAAATTGGTCAGAGTCCAAAAGAAGAGAGATATACACTCAAAAGGATTTAAATGAAAAGAATTTAACCAAAGGTAGGGGCAGAGGTAACAGAAACAAAACTGATATTGAAGGTTTCTAAAGATTAGTCACAAAGAAAGGTGTTGCCACATCAAAGCTTCGAGGGGTGAGGAACAGGAGAGAAGAAAGGCTGTAGTAACAGTCTGTGAAGGCCAGAGCAGGAAATGTGGCTATGTGGTATAGGAGGTATGGCTGTGGTACAGGAGGCCTGGCTGTGGAGGACACAAGAATACGTTCTCTAAAGACACTATGAATACTGTATTGGCCAATACCAAACCACTGCTACTGGAGAAATATAGGCTTAGGTTCCAAGCCTTCAGTTGCTACACTTTATGCCAACAGATCAGTACATATCCTTGTTTTATGTCTGTTTTTGTTTTCAGACACTTTGATACATATTTCTTACAAATCACTATTATATGTATTATTTCTTTATAATAAAACACCTGCTGAGAAGAGTTTAGCATTTTCCTGACCCAGGGTGATATAACTGGAAACTTCTTAGACTTTTAGCCTCATGACAGTGCTGTTCACTACACATTTTATTGCATCTTCTTGTGAATCTAAAAATTTCCCTAATTTTTCTATTTTTTTCCATAGCTTCATAATGCACTATGGATGTTACTTGGGCACTTTTCAAAGTGGCCTCACACATAGATGGGTGAATTTCTTCCTTCTTTTCCTGGCTGTACCATATTGTTGATTCATTACTATTGAATACACTGTCAACAGCACTGTAACTCATACCTGTGCCAAGCTTATCCTGTTATAATAAAAAATATCTTATTATTTATTTTCTCTGTAAAGCATATCATAGCCTTTCAGCATTTAGGTACACTAGATAGCACTTCGGCACTATGTTTGGGGGCCGTTTACAATTAATCAGTTAAATGTACAAAAAACACAAAAATGCAAAGCTATGACACTAACAGACTGTGTTGAGGACACTTGTTTACAGTATGAGAGCTGAAACAAGAAGGCAGAGTGTCTATCACCTTACTTGACCTCAGCTGAGAAATGTGCCTTGAATGACTCAAATTTTTCAGTGCTCTGGGAATGACTGAGAAAGCCCCAAAGTGATTGATTTGTGGTTTATGAATAAATTTTAGTGAGCAGACAAATTTGAAAGTATAAATCTGTGAATAATGAGAATCTCATGAAGCTACTAGAGGATATTACCCAAAAAGGGAAAAAGCAAAAAAAGAAGAAATTATGTGATACAGAAAAACAGGAGATCCAACCCAGGAAGGACTGGGGCAAAGACATCTTCAGAAAGAGAAAAATAATAAAATGCCTACTGCACCTGATTATAGGGAGAAGAGACTTAGATAATTGGTGGACAATAGTACTTGGATTAGTCAAAATTATATTTGAAAATTAAAAAAGCCCAAATCAGGAAAAATGAACACTATCTCAAGGGAAAATGAACTTTAAATGGGAAAAAAAAGTCCACATAGCCTTCTATGAAGCTCAGTTATAATTAACATTTCTAACGTCATAATAACCCAAGTAATGAGTATGGATCTAAGACCAGGAGGTACATACCAGCTGGGCATTTGATGGAGAGTGGGGAGGATGAATGTCTGTGGTGGGGCTGGGAAGTCAAAAGAGCATCCATAAATCCAAAATATCAAGATAAAGTAACACAAGCATGGCATTGAAGATACAGCAAGTAAATTCCTCAAAGGAAAAGCACCAGGAGTTTGGGGAAAGTTGGGGTGGTGTATAGGTGATGTGTGGTATAAGGGATTATTTTTCTGCAAGCAATCTTAGAATATCTCTTAATACATCTATTATAACTTTCATAAAAATTGATGGAGGAAGATGGGGTTTTGTTTGTTTAATTATTTTTAGAAATGGAGTCTTGCTGGGCAGCGCCTGTGGGTAGGGTGCCGGCCCCATATACCGAGAGTGGCGGGTTCACACCCAGCTCCGGCCAAACTGTAACAAAAAATTGTGGCAGGCACCTGTAGTCCAGCGACTCGGGAACCTGAGGCAAGAGAATCGCCTACACCTGGGAGTTGGAGGTTGCTATGAGCTGTGATGCCAGGGCACTCTACCGAGAGCAATAAAGTGAGATTCTGTCTCTGAAAAAAGAAAAAAGAAAGAAAGAAATGGAGTCTTGCTATATTGCCTGGACTAATTTCAAACTCCCAGGCTCAAGTGATCTACTACGTTGGCTTCCCACAGTGCTAGGATTACAGGTATGAGCCATCATGCCTGGCCAGAAAATGAGTTTGTTTGTTTGTTTATTTATTTATTTATTTATTTATTATTAAATCATAGCTGCATACATTGATACGATCATGGGGCATCATACACTAGCTTCATACACCATTTGACACAATTTCATCCCAATAGTCAACATAGCCTTCCTGGCATTTTCCTAGTTACTGTGGCATGACATTTACATTTCACATTACCTGAGTTTCACCCTTACCCTTGTAAGATGCCCCGTAGGTGTGATTCCACCAATATCCCCCCTCCACCCCCTCCCCCTCCCTCTTCTCCCTTTCCCCCTTTCCCCTATTCTTAGGTTGTACCAGCCTTACTATGAAACTAATTTAGGGCTTTCACATGGTTCATTTTTGTTACTGCACCTGCTCCTATAAATTTTGTAAATACATTTGTTTTAAAGAATAAAATACATTTTATACATTCAGTCTTTGCTATTGTGGGTAGTTCCAGCATGAATGATGATGAATCCTAGAATTCACTTGACTTTTATATCTCTGTGACTATTGGGGTTAAAATAAATCTTGCTGATTTAAGAATGATTCTTGTATTATTTCTTTCTTTTAAATCTTATGGCTCTTCACAATATGGAAGGTCTGCAAAGAATCTATGTGAGGGAGTAAAGTAGGAGGTGACTGATGTTATATAATTCGCTTCATATATGTCATAATTTTTCATTGTTCCCATTACTTTAGAGAGAAGTAACAATGGGTAAGACATATGGGAGTATAGAAAATGCAAGGTGAAGATATTAACACTGCAATATAATCTCCTGTGGGTGGTTAGCCTTGGGGTGAGAAGATTAAGGGGAGACATGCTAGTTGTCTTGAAATATTTCAAGAGCTGTCATGTGAAAGAAGAAATGTATTTTTTTTCTTGTAGGCCTAGAGGGCATAACTAGCATTAAGGGATGAAAGTTACAGAGTAGAAAAATTTTACTCAATAAAGGAAAACTTTCTTATAGTACACAACATTGACATTGTTTGCTGCATGAAGTCACAGGAAATATTCATTTTAAAGCTAAATCCGCATGCATCTAGGGTCCTGCAGAGGAGACGCCTGAAGGAATTGGAGAATGAAGCAGAATATAACCTAATCCAAACTCTTCCTAATAGTATGCTAACCTGTTTCTTTTTCATTTCTATTCTATTTCTGTAACTTCTTCTCATCCATGTAATTCATCTATCATCTAATTTCCAAAAAGTTGAAATTGAGAGAAAGGAGAGTTGAAAATTTTAAAAGACTGATGTGTGTGTGCTTGTCTTAAGTGTGTTCTAGGCTTTTGGATGTGGGTTGACTGTGTTGATTTTTTACTACCTTTTATATTTATGATTGGAAATAAAATAGAAGAAGAGATAATTCAGTGTTACCTTCCTGTGTTACAAAACTATATTCCAGGTGTGTGTGGGGGGAAGCCTTTTGGATCAGACATATCTGGGTTTCTTTTTTATTTTTAATAATTATTAAGTCAAATATACATAGATCATGAATACATTTATGCATATGTGGGGTACAATGTGTTATTTTTATACAATCTGACATGGTTACATCAAACCAATCAACATAGCTTTTGCCTCATTTACTTGATTATTGTGTTAAGACATTTATGTTCTACACTTGACAGATTTGACTTGTACCCTTGCAATATGCTCCCCCACACCTTTTTCAGGTTTAAATTTGAACTATGTCACTATTAGCTCTGTGTTTGGGGGGGGGGAAATTGACCTGTATAAACCTTCATTCCATCACTTTGAGTTTTTGAATAATAAGATATCTTAACTGTAGGGTAATTGTGGAATTAAAGGTGAGAATAACATGAAGTATAACTTTAAAATTACCTTGTATGCACTCAGCAATGATAAATATTGTTTCATATATTTTCTTACATTACTTTACCTTCTTTGTACAAACTTAAAACATTGACTGGTAGAATTTTAATGTCATCATTTAACTTTCTTGGTATATTGTGTCCATACCCTGTAACTTCCTTTCTGACTTGAAAGAGTTCAACCAATCTAAGTTTTTCTTCCAAACCAACTCTACTCATCACATTTCTCTTCACGTGAAAATAAAACATGAGAAATGTCACTTCATTTGACAGCTATTAAACATAGGTAAACCTATAGAAATATTTTCCTTCAAAATCTACCCAGAAGGAAAAAAAAAACCCTTTTATCATAAGGACACTTGCACTAGACTGTTTATTGCAGCTCAATTTACAGTTGCCAAAATGTGGAAACAGCCTAAATGCCTGCCAACCCAGGAATGGATTAACAAGCTGTGGAATATGTACACCATGGAATACTATTCAGCTATTAACAAAAAAAAAAAAAAAAAAAAAAAAAAAAAAAAAAAAAAAAAGGAGACTTTACATCCTTTGTATTAACCTGGATGGAAGTGGAAGACATTATTCTTAGTAAAGCATCACAAGAATGGAGAAGCATGTCCTATGTACTCAATTTTGATATAAAGACAATTAATGACAATTAAGGTCATGGGGGAGAGAAAGGAAAAGCAGAGAGAGGGAAGGAGGGAGGGGGTGCCACACCTTCTGGGGGCAAGGCATGATTGAAAGAGGGACTTTGCCTAACAAATCCAATCAGTGTAACCTGGCTTATTGTACCCTCAATGAATCCCCAACAATAAAAATAATAATAATAACACATTATTTATCTTAAAATTTTGGTTTTTTAAATATCTAGTTGTACTATATGCTGAATAATTTACTATTGTTTTCAAACTATTTTATTAAAGAAAAGCAATATTGGTGCTACAGAGTAAAAATCCCATAAAATAATTTAATGCTTAATTATCTGGGGAAAAAAAAAAAAAAAAAACCTACAGTAAGATTCTTCTTAGCTCTGTTTAATTCATGGTATTTCCCCCCATATTTGTGGAAATCTGAAGACTTCCAATATATTTCAGAATGGAAAATACAACTAAATAATACAATAATATTTTATACCTCTGATTTTAATTTTAATATAGTGAAAGAAGTTGCTTTAGTGAAGAAATAACTATGCATGCAATTACCATAGAAACTTTGTGTTCATGTGTGTATCTGTGTATATGGTTTCAGTATTTATTATGGCAAATCCACGTGTGTACCTATTACACTTTTCATCCCTGAAGAATAGATAAAAGATATGTGTGTAAGTCTATGTCTATTTGGGTGTGTGCTTATCATCATTTTCTGTACTAGTCCAAATAATGAAGATTTTTCTTATATGTGTGCTTTCAGAACCCATATCTGGCTAACTGATAGCCAATGCTTGTTTACATTAGTTTCCATTACATTATTTGTTGCTTATTGAATTACCTAGTGTGTCAAATGAATAATGTATATTCTAAGGTTAATACAAGTTAAAAAAATCTGTAAGACAATATTTTTGTGATTTTCTTCATAGTGCTCCTTAATGTTTCCTTGTTATTATTTTTAATGTTTGAGTATATAGTGTCATTGTAATGATTTTGAAAATGATAATGAATAAAATGAAAATAATTTATTATATTAAGATCCAAACAAATCTAATGATAAATGTTAATATACAGGACGTTCATAAAGTTCGTGTGCAATATAAACCAACAATTTTAAATTGCACACGAAATTTATGGACACTCTATTTCTTCCAGATGTGTGCGTGTGTGTGTGTGTGTGTGTGTGTGTGTGAATGAGTATAACAAGTGGAAGAAATATATATGATAATTGAATTGCAAATGATATTGAGAAATTATTAGAGTAATATTGTTAGGATCATAAATGTCAGAAAAAAAAGACTTGTCACTGGTAATTTCTGGTAATCTTGTGGATGCCTTTGCACTTCCCACAGAGCATATGAAATTGATTGAAAATTAATTTACGTTTATACTAAAATGGTAGAGTGACTCAGCTGATGGACAGTTATAGATAAATGAAAGTACTGTCAACCAGTTTATATCCCTATGCTTTACATAAAATGTTATAGCAAAGTTCTTCCTTTCTTCAATAAATGTTAAAATGTGACCTTTTATGAACACACAATAACTGATCACAAGAATAAACTTTAATGTATTTATTGATTCATTTAGTGAACATTTAGATTGCTTTCTATGTTTTAATTATGTTTACAGTGGTGCAGTTAAGATATGTGCTTAAAATGTTTTTATACATTTGTTGATTTACATTTACTATAATCCATAGAATGCATTCACTACATTACAGCATATAAATGTTGTACATTTTCTATTACCATTTTGTTTGCTCCTTTTTTTCACACTACTTTCTGTAACAGCTGTGCTAATTTATACTCTTATTAGGAAAGTAATATGCAAAAGTTAGATGTCTCTGAACTCAAAAAGGAGGACAATATAAATAGTAGAAAAAGACTTAGAGTATATTAAGATTTTTGTGTTACCACACAGACATTAAAGTAATGTTTTTCCATAAGACAATAAAAATATTGCATAAAATAATAAAAACTCTGACGTGCTTAAAATACTTAGAATTTTTGACAAAAAATCAAATTAAAATTCTGGAAATAAAAATGTGATGTCTGAAATTCAGGTCATGTAAGATATGTTTAACAGCAGATGGGACATGACAAGAGATAAGTGAATGAAATGTAAAAGTGTCAATGGAAAACAGTGAATGTGAAGCACGTGATGAAAAGAATATATTTTTAAAAATGGACACAGCGTAAGAAAAATATGAGCACATTACTAAGCCTAACATGTATGTAATCAGAGTCTAAGAAAAAGAAGAATATATAAAATAGATGCAAAATTTGCAGATGTAACATCAGAAATTGCTAGAAAGTTTCATCTCACAAATTCAAGAATCCCAGTATGCCCTAGTGGGATAAATAAATACAAAGAAAACCACCCTTATGCACTTATTCAAATTAATGCAAGCAAAAGCCAAAGTAAAAAAAAAAAAAAAAAAAGAACAAATTTTAATAATAGTCAGAGGTGGGAGAAAGTATGCATGGTTATTTTCAAATGAGCATTAGTAATATATTATTATTTTTCTTTTTAATTAAATCATAGCTGTGTACATTAATGCAATCATGGGGTGCAGTGTGCTGGTTTTATATACAATTTGAAAAAATTTGGTCAAACTTGTTAACATAGCCTTCACGGCATTTTCTTAGTTATTATGTTAAGACATTTATATTCTACATTTAGTAAATTTCACATGTACCCTCCTAAGATAAACCATAGGTGTGTTCCTACCAATTACCTTTCCTCTACCCATCCTCCCCCCACCCCTCCCATCCCTCTCACCTTTCCTCATATTCATATGAAAGCTATAACCCAGTTATAGCCCAAGAATATAGTAATATAGTATTAACAAGCTATTACTTCTGCATAAGAAACAGAAGGCAGAAGACAATTGATATTTTTGTCAGAATGCTAAATAAAATAGAACTTCAACAAATCAACAGAAAAACCTTCCAACACATGACATCATCTCCAAAACTAAAATTTAATGAGTCATTTTCAAACAAAAAAAAGTAAAAAAAAAGACTCATCAGCAGAACTGCTGGAAAATTCTGAGTGAATTCTTCAAGCTTAAACTAATGATATAACATGGAAAGATAAAGCCTGCTAATATATAAGTAATTATAATAATTAAGGGAAACAGGCAAAGAAATTGATAAAAAATAGTTTTGTCAATGCTTCAAGGTGAAGATACAAAGAATTAAAAAGAAAAATTGAATATTCTATATAGAATTATAACTATAAATTAAAAATAATTATTAGAAAAAATAAAGAGATGAAAACCCTCCAAATAATATAAAAAGAACACATGCACGAGAAAGCAAAACAATAAAAAATTGAAAATTCTCCAGATTTATTATTAAAATTTATTATCAAATTTATTATTATTAAATTTAATAAATAAATTTATTATTAAATTTATTATTATTAAAATTTATTATTAAATTTATTATTATTTAATAAAAGTTATTATTAAAAAGATTAAAATAAAGATGAATTAATAATAAAAATAACAATTTAATATAAAATGTCTACTAAGACCAAATGTGTCCCTCACTGATACATGTAAATAAGATACATACCATCTATTTAAAGTACAAGGGATGATTATAAGCAAATAAAAAATAGATTAATGTATAAGACAACAGAAAATATTACTGAATAATTTAAACATGCCAAGATAGCAAAATAAACCAATAAAATACAACAAAAAGAAGGGAAAATCTTTATGTAAAAGTAAAATTACATTATCTAGCAACTATCTATAATAAATACAATATCTCAAAATCTTTGCGACCTGATATAATAGAGAAAGAGGCCCTGTAACCATTTAATAATATCTATATGAGACTCTGTATTAACTTGTGAATGAGAAAGAGGTTTATGAGATTTTTTTTCTTTTTTTTTCTTTTTTTTCACTAGCTGTGGAAACAAAAAGAAGCTTAGTTATGTTGATGATTCAAGGGGAATAGTAGCTAAAGGAAATTGAAGAATAGGCTTACACCTGTGTTGATATCAAAGCTCTTCATTTTTTTTTATTAAATCATAGCTGTGTACATTGATATGATCATGGGGCACCATACACTAGCTTCATAGACCGTTTGACACATTTTCATCACAATGGTTAACATAGCCTTCCTGGCATTTTCTTAGTTACTGTGCCAAGACATTTATATTCCACATTTACTAAGTTTCGCATATACCCTTGTAAGATGCACCGCAGGTGTAATCCCACCAATCCCCCTCACACTTTCATATGAATGATAAAACGCAACTATAGCCCAGAATGAAGGAGGAAAGAGAAGGGGGAGGGGAGAGGAGGGGAGAGGCCGGGAGGAGGGAGGGTAATCAGTGGGGCCTCACCTATGGTGCGTATTTTAAGGGTACATGTCAAATCTATTAAGAGGAGAGTATAAGTGTCTTAATACAACAATTAAATAAGTGAGGTGAAGGCTATGTTCACCAGTTGATGTAAGCATTCCAAATTGTATATAAAAATCTACTCATTGTAACCCCCCCAAAAAAGTTTTACAATAAAGAAAATGAACTTTGTGTAGCCCATCACTTTTCAAACATTTTTGACCACAGAAATTTTTTTTTCTACTTTTAAGGAATACCTGGGGGGTTTTTTGACCAGGGCTGGGTTTGAACTTGCCACCTCTGGCATATGGGGCTGGCACCTTACTCAGGGATACCTATTAATCACATACGTCACATTGAAAAATATCTATCTTGTCCATCCCTTTGCTCTTTGGTATATATAAAGCAGATAGAGTCATTTGTCCTATGTTGTCTCCTGAAGACTTAATAGTACTGCAAAGCCTGTATCATGAAGAAATGTCCTCTAAAATACATTCCAAATCATTCGTGTTTAAGCTTTCTGATCCCATCCATTTTTATACCTTATCAGAAATAAAATGATTTTGAATTCTGATGTGAAATCAACTGCTGCATATTTATTGTTTATGATGTGCAAGAAAGAAGTTTTAAGACATTAGCCTTGTCATAATTTCCATATTTTCTTGCTCTTATTCTTTGATTTTTCTCTGATTCTGATCGTGAATAATCTTGATTTTTTTTTCTTTTATTGTTTGGGATTCATTGATGGTACAAAGACTTAGGTTACACTGATTGGGTTTGTTAGGTAAAGTCCCTCTTGTAATTGTGTCCCATCCCTAAGGAGTGTGCCATACACTATGACCTCCCCATCCTCCTTCCTCCTCTCCTCTGCCAGATCCCTCATATCCCTATCCCCACCTTGTATTAGATCATCTACTGCCTTCATATTAGAATTGAGTACATTGGATTCATGCTCTTGATTTTTTAAGAGGTAGCCACAATGTAAGGCAACATGGGAGAGAAAAAGATAGACACATGCATTCCCCTGGGGTACTTGTTTAGAAACCAGGAAACCGGTATCAAGATATTGGGATGACTTAACTGGGCAGATTGCACACTAGAGACTGTCCACCTAGCTAACATAGCTTAGGCTTTGCTGAGTCAACACCTGCCAGAGAAGAAAGATAATCATATTTCTATCCCACTTTGAGGCAGCTCACAGTAACACATATGTGCAGAAGATGCTCAAGTACAAAAGATCGGCAGCTTTATATAAAAGGGAGGGTTCATTACGCTGGAAATCAGACCTAAAATAATTACTGAGCTTTCTGGAAGCCAAGCAAAAATGGAACCAGGATAGTTGAGGACTGCTACATACTAACGCATGTAGCTTCAACTGTGAATATGATAGGGTGCCCCTGCCTCCAATTCAGTCTCTTACCTTTCTCTTTTGCTTTATAGTTTGGCTTGATGTAATGAGTTCAGTTTGGATGCTTCTTTATTCTTTATAAAATACTTGATATAAAAAAGCCAGTTAGTGGCAAATAGGCAGTTTGAGGAGAAATCTGTTAATATTTATCTTGTGGCCACCAGACTCATTTCACATAGCAAGTTCTCTGGGTTGGATTTGAACTTGCAAACTCTCAAAGGTAAACACTTCATTAACCAAATTCTTGTTTGTTTTTGTCTGGGGCTGGGTTTGAACCACCACTTCCAGTATATGGGGCGAGCACCCTACTTCTTGAGCCACAGGCACCACCCCATTAACCAAATTCTTATACCAAGCTAAAAGGCTTTTGGGGGGGTCCTTTTTCAACTCTATCTCCCACGATATTCTGGAACTATTTTCCCTTGTCTTGTCTTTTTCCTACCCCTTAGTCTCTCCTCCACTCATTTCATTTCAAAAATAAACAGTTGTGTCTTGGCACCTATAGCTCAGCAGCTAGGGTGCTGGCCACATACACCGGGGCCAGCGGGTTAGATACTGGCCCGGGCCTGCTAAACAAGAATGACAACTACAACCAAAAAATAGCCTGGCGTTGTGGCAGGCGCCTATAGTCCCAGCTACTTGGGAGGCTGAGGCAAGAGAAGGGCGTAAGCCCAAGAGCTGGAGGTTGACGTGAGCTGTGACATCACAGCACTCTACCGAGGGCGATATAGTGAGACTGTCTCAAAAATAAAATAAAATAAAATAAAAATAAAAATAAACAGATGTTGGATACATGAAGTAAAATACCTTTAAAGAATCTACAGATTTATTTTTTTTCCTCTCAAGAGAGTAAAAGGAAGACAGCTACAATTTCTAAGAAGCCTGGTTTGGCTGTCTGAGTCTGCCCCCCAGGCAGATTAGGCCAAGGCTTTGGCCAAGTGAAATTGCCAATTTTCTAGAAGAAAGGACTATCACATTGCTCATTAGAGCGTTCTGAACTTGCCTGTGCAATCTTTTAGCTACCCTGCAATTTCCTGTTGGTTATAAATGAAACCTTTCTAGCTGTTAATGCAGCCTGTGAATTGAACAAAAAAAGCATGTAATTAATCATAGGAGGTTGGGGGGGTTCACTAAGCTGGAGTTACGGGGGAGACGCCGGACAAGGCACTAGGACCTAGAAGGCATCCATCCACCCTGGCAGGAATTTCTTGCTTGGAGCTCAGACAACAAAGGCATAGAGAGATTGGTTTTCTTTCTCTCAGCATCTCCACCCAACCAGCAGAAAACCGGTGAGTGGGGCTTTCGAGTGATTTTCAAGCAGAATGTAACAGATGTCAAACGGGAAAGCACAAGGCAAAGCGTGCTCTGTTCTCTCTGTCTCTCTCTCCTTCCCTCTCTCTCCTCTTCTTTTTTGCCTTATTCTATTTGATTTTCTTTTCTTAAGCCTCTCCCTGGGATTTTCCTTTGGAAAAGTGAGTTTGATCTTCCTTTGTTTTCACTGTGATGTTAATTTAGAATAATACCACCTCTGATCCTGTAAGTGCAGCAAAGCTTTATGCCTGGGTAAACAAGCTTGCTACTTGTCATGAGGAGGTGGGGTCTTTAGCACTGCAGGTTGCCTAGCAGAGACAATGCTGAGCTCAGCATAGGTCATTGTGACATTGAAAAAAAAAAAGGGGGTCTGAGCCTGGCAAACCCACCAGGCACCAGACCTTTCTTATCTGGTCCCTGGCAAGTATCTTGATGTGGCAGTGTGAAGCAGGTGAGCCCCGCTTGCTTTGTGAGCCCTTTTATCCCCATCTGTGAGATGTATATTAATAGTTTGGCTCTTAGTATGTTACTTACTACCTTTGGTTGCCTTTAGGGCTTTGGTTGAATTTGGTTTTATGTTTTCATCGTTTGGGCTTTGGGGTGGGGGTGGCTCAATAGTGATGGGAAAAGCAAAGCCAGGCAAATGACCATCTTTGGCCTCAGCTAAAGTACCCGGGTAATACACAAGTTTAGGATGAATTGCCTGTTGTGAGACCAAAATGCCCCTTCAGTTAGGGTAGAAACCCAGAACAATGAAAGGTGTGCTTGCTTCTAAAGGTCCCATATGCTGTTCAGAGACTCATTTGGGAATCTTTCTACAATTAAATTATTCCATCAAGAGGTGTGTTTCTGCCTTGGTGGGGAGGGGATGGAGCACCTGGGAAAGAAAAGGATTTTGTGACCAAACAGTACAGGGGGAAAGCAGAGCTCACAACTTGTTAAATAACTGGTTTTTCTTATCCTTTCTTCCCCTCGCTTATTTCTTAGTGAATGTTGGATAGCTATACCAGCTTGTTGGGGAAAGGGTCTCATGAATAGCACAAAGACACTGGCTATTCCCTGGAGGCTGTCCCTTTAAAGGAGAATCTTACTTTATTCTAGGGGGAGAAGGTGTACACAGTAGAGTAGGAAAGAGGGCTTGGAATAAAATTAAGACACCCCTCTTCATAGTCATTGTACTGGGATGCAAGGATTGCTTCCTAAGCCAGGGATGCTAACCTTGGTTAGCTCCTTCTGTTCTCTTCAAGGGGAATTTTGTCAGGCTATGGATTCATTTACAACTGTTAGTCATGTGGGTATGTGTGAGGAAACAGATGCCAGTTATAATGTATTTAGCCCGAAGTTACAATTTGATAGGAGACACTGTCGGTAAGTCCCAGGATTTTCAGCTATTTCAAAATCCCTCCCTCTCCTCTGTTTGGAACAGTGCCAAGAGTGCCTCCCTCTCTATCTCTTACTCCCAACCCCCACAAGCACCAGCACCCCCGCCCAGCCCCTCCTTTTTCTCTATTAAGATCAATATTCCTGCAGGTCAGGGGCAAACAGCAGATGGGGCACAGGCTTTTTTTTTTTTTCCCCCAACCCGTTCTTTTCACAAGCAGCAGATTGCAGATCTGGATCTGGCTAATATTTGAATTCCTTTCTTTTTCTTTTCTCCCCACCCCTTTTTTCTTTGCCTCTCTTCACCCCCATCCCTTTTCTCAACACTCAGGTCTCTGAGGTTTGACCAAAATATGGAACTTGATTTTGGACACTTTGACGAAAGAGATAAAGCATCCAGGAACATGCGTGGCTCCCGGATGAATGGGCTGCCTAGCCCCACTCATAGTGCCCACTGTAGCTTCTACCGAACCAGAACCTTGCAGGCACTGAGCAACGAGAAAAAAGCCAAGAAGGTACGTTTCTACCGCAATGGGGACCGCTACTTCAAGGGGATTGTGTACGCTGTGTCCTCTGACCGTTTTCGCAGCTTTGATGCTTTGCTGGCTGACCTGACTCGATCTCTGTCTGACAACATCAACCTGCCTCAGGGAGTGCGTTACATTTACACCATTGATGGATCCAGGAAGATCGGAAGCATGGATGAACTGGAGGAAGGTAATTCAAGTAGTGGGTGGTGGCCCTTGGTGGGAGGTGGCATCACTGGTGATGGTTACATTCCTGGGTTGCATTGAAAGAAATTAGGCAATGTATTTCTCAAAGCGCCATCACCCTTCATAGCTTTCAGTCTCTGCTGGGGTTGAAGTGTGGAGGGTGATGATAATGCATTGTGCTTATCTGCCAGCGTATACAAAAGGAAATCTTAATTGTGGCATTTACTCTAGATCTTATTCATAATTAACTCTGAGTAGCGTTACTGAGGGAGAGCGTAAAAACCAACAAACATTTGGCCAGGTTAACAGAGAAAATACAATGTCCAAATTTCCTTTCAACTGCTGAGAAATTGTTTGTGAATTGCAACTCATTAGCGATATGCACCCTAAGAACAGGACTTCCTGGACATATTCACACAGGATTATTCTTTTAGGTAAGTGGTCACTGCTCAGCTGTTGCTTCTAAAAAGCCCACTTCAGGGTGTGTCCCTAGGGCTGAGGTCATTGGGAGACATACCATAGAAAGCTGTAGGTATGTATGGTATTTTAACAAAGACCATTCCTGTTAGAATAGGAACTGACTCGCTGTACCTAAATCCCTTTCAATCCTCTCCAGATTTTGGTATTGCAACTCAATTTTCTGAATAGATGCTGAAAATCTTGACAACCTGTGTACCTTCTCCTAAATAGGGAAAATCCCAGCTGTTAGCAAAACTTGCTCAGCCATAAAATCTTCTTTACAATCAATCAGAAAATAGATCTTGGGTCATGTTCTTAATATTCTGTATTATCAAATCAATTATATTGAGGATGCTTCCCTATCCCTCCTTTCAAATTGTTCAGTGTAACGTGTGTAATCAATGTAACCTAATACAGTGTTTTAAAGAACAGGCTTAAGGAGTGGTGATATTGAAAATGTTTCTCCCCCAAACCCTCCACTGTTATCCACTCCTCCACCTCAGTCCCTCCTTTCCCTAAGCAAAGGTGTGTTTAAATCTCTAGGAAAACCAAATTATGAAATGGATAACAAGGAAGGAGAAACAGCACATTAAGTGACTTGGTATGGGAGCAACCTGCCTGTGCTTCACTGATTCTAAGTTTTCTGTGTTCCTAGACAAAGGAGCCATGAGGTTCTCTCAAGTAGCTGCTGTTTCCCAAGCAGCCATGCCAATGGGGCCACTTAAGAGTTAGGGTCCATATGGTTCCTGTATCTGAGTCTCAGGGCTCAAGTCTGAGATTTTCCTACATAGCTAACCAAGGGAAGCAATACCCAGAAGGTTTAGTTACTAAATGGACAGGCAGAGGTTAATCCTAGGCCTTGCCTGACCATCCAAGGATTGGCCATCCCAGTATATATCTTAAAATAAAGGAGGGTCAGGCCAAAGTTGGAGGACTTGAAGGTGGGTGGAGGGAGCTGTCCAACGGAGTAATTGTTAGGGTGTGTGTCTTTTGTCGCTGTAAAACCCATATCTCAGTCAAATTTGGGGGATTTCTCTGTAATAACTTTTGCAAACAAAGCACTCTGAATCATTGATACGTCCTCATTCTCACTAGCTATGATAGTCTAAAGACCACAATAGATGATGCTAGGACAGAATTCTAAATCAAATGACAGTGTACGCAGAGCAAGGCTTGGAATATTCTGACATAAGAGGTGTTATGCACGATTTCCCCCCGATCCATTTTTTACATATTGATTTTTCTCTCTAGGTCTGTGTGTGTGTGTGTGTGTGTGTGTGTGTGTGTGTGTGTGTCTGTGTGAGTGTGTGTGTGTATTGGAAGAGAGCTGGTGATAAACAATCTCAGTTCAATATACGTAGATAGTAAATGCATTTTGGAAAGACTGCAGCTTTCTTTTTCCTTGATTCCATTTGAGTTCCACTTGATTGGACTCTCATCTATCACTCCTGGGTGCAGTGATACTTTCTGGTGAATTCTCAGGCTCCACAGAGTGTGAGCAGAGCTCAGTTGTCTTTGTTCATATGCCATCTACAACTACAAGTCACAGTGGACCTCCATGCCCTTCCAGGCCTGTGTAGTGCCCATTCAGTCAGGGGTATCTCTGGAATAGTGTTGAGAGATGGGACCATTTTTTCCCATTGCCACAGAGTCACATGGGAAAGGGGACTGGGATGAAAAGGATAAAGAAAATGGCTCATTTTCTCTCCTATTTTGTCCTTTAGAATTACTCATCTAGGGATAGAGAACAGAAGTGCTATGTGGTCTTTTGTGCTTCTTTCACTTAGAATGTTTTCAACCTTCATCCGAGTTGTGCCATGAATCACAACTCCATTCCTTTGAATTGAGGAATAATAATAATATTATTATCTTTCATTGTATGTATAGAAAACATTTTGTGTGTCTCTTGTGAGTATTTTTAACTATAAAATGAGAACAGGAAGACCTGCCTTCTCTATCCCTTTGGGTGGTTGTGAAGATAAAATTAGGTAATGGATATGCACCCACATTGAGAAGGTAAAATTATAGCTACAGGTACTATTATTAGTGATATGAAAACAGTAATGATAAAAATGATGATGATGGGCTCGGTGCCTGTGGCTCAAGTGGCTAAAGCGCCAGCCACATACACCAGAGCTGGTGGGTTCGAATCCAGCCTGGGCCTGCCAAACAACAATGACAACTGCAACCGAAAAATAGCTAGGTGTTGTGGTGGGTGCCTATGATCCCAGCTACTTGGGAGGCTGAGACAAGAGAATCTCTTAAGCCCAGGAGTTGGAGGTTGCTGTGAGCTGTGATGCCACGGAACTCTACTCAGGGCGACAGCTTGAGGCTCTGTCTCAAAAAAAGAAAAAAAAAAAAAGATGATGATGATGATTCTTCTAGTGAGGGTTTTTAATGGCCAGTGCTTCCCAAACCTATCTGCCTTTCAAACTCTTACAGGGCTTTAGAAAAATATACATTACTGCACCACACCCAAGATCTATTGAATCTGAACCCCCACGGCTAGGGCCTCAAAATTTGTGTTTCTACAAATCTCCTTTGGTGATTGTTAAGGGCACTTAGGCTAGGGAAGTATTAGAGTAGGTGATCTTGATGGTCCCCTTCAGCTAACTATAGTGGTAGAAGTTTCTAGGGAGTAGAAACCAGATCTTTGTTTTGTTTTTTTTCTTTGTATATCTTAAAGGAATAACGGGGCATAAAACATAGTATGTTTCCAAATGGCCACATCACTACATATTTAGACTAAAGAGAAATGAAATAAAAAGCAATGGGTTAGCAATCATCTGGCCTTGTGGCACTCCCTTTGTGTAGTGCCTGTAGTCTGCTGTCTGCTGCTGTATCCTGAGAGTATCCACGACACCATTGTGGACCGAAGTCCTGTTATTGATGTTAGCTTTCCCACAATTCCTTGAGTACACTAAGGGTCTTAGTGAAGCCATGTAGGATGTGGGCCCTCATGAATGAAACCCATTGGCCATTTTTCCTTTTGTCACGTTTTTCCTTTGTTTTCCGTTGCAGAATCTTTCTCTTTCACCTGTATCTTGTTCAGTCCTTTCCTTATATCCTTGTATGTGAGTACTCAGGTCAATCTTTGGGGGTATCATTTATGACTAACCAGCTTTTTTGAACCCAAATGGAGACAAGTTGGAGTGTTACTATGTAAACAATGGGACAAAATATTTACAATGGGAACACTCTTGGAAAATCTGAGCTGGATGGTGAGACTGGCTATGCTCCAGTCCCTTTGCCATAGTTCGTTTATTCCAATGAGATGAAACTACCTTCTCGCTAATTTATCCTCAAACCACTAAAGCAAGTACATTGCCAAAGACAATAATTTTAAGACACCTTGGAGGGATACATTGTTAATAGATATGATAATACAGTAAAGTATCATTCAATATTTTCCTTTTTGAGTCAGGAAGCCCTGGAGACAGAGAAGGAGAAAGATAGGGGAGAAAGCCTCGGCAGAAGTGCTTTTGCACTGAGAAGATATAAATATATTTATTACTTTTGAAAACGGAGACCTCGGAGGTAGACGTTAGATCATCTTGAGCCCACAGCTCGGTCCATTCCTGCCCTTTCAGCTGTGCTTCACTTACGTGACTTCATTTCCTTACCCCCCTCCCTAAAGCAGGTTGTCAATTCCAGCACATTGTCACCTTTCTTGGCTCTGAAACCAGTTTTCCTTCTAGGCCCTCAGCGAGTGGGAAATGGCCCCTGGAAGCTGTGGCAGGATGGGAACCCAGCTGTGTAAAGGCGCAACGCAACTCACCCAGCTCCAAGCGCCAGGCAGCCGGGTGTGCAGGAAGCACTGAGCTCTGGCAGCAGACATCAAAAATGTTTGCAAAATCAGAACAAGGAAGTCTTAGTTTAGCAAAGTAGTGCATTTGATGTCTTTCCCATAGTAGAAGTGGAGGGTCCTTGGGGGGGGGGCATTTATGTCTTTAACAGGTAATCGCCATAACAGTTTTATTTCCTAAAGCCTGTTTGAGATGGAAAAGAGAAAAGAATTCCTTCTTTTTTAAATTTCAGATTAATATGAGGGTACAAATGATTAGGTTACATCGTTTGCATTTGTTAGGTGAAGTTCAAGATGAAGTTGAGTCCTTCACTCAGGGGTATGCTGTATACTCTTTACATTGTGTGCGTTAGGTGAGAGCTTACCAATCCCCCCTCCTCCTCTGCCCTTTCCATTCTCCCTCCTCCCCCCACTTGAATTTGATTATGTTTTTCTCCACGTGGGGGTGGAATTGTTTATCTATCGGTTTCATATTACTATTGCATACATTGGATACTTGCATTTCCATTCTTGTGGAAAACTTTACTAAGAAGAATGCACTTCAACTTCATACAGGTAAATACAAAAGATGTAAAGTCTCCATGGTTTTTTTTTTTTTTTATGACTTCTTATAGACCTTTAGGCCTAGAATGGACTCCATTGTCACCTAGTACAATATCTTCAATTTATTCATGGAAAAACTGAGACTGGAGAGATTAAGGGATTTGCCTGAGGTCACACAGCTCCCAAGTACCTGGTTGAGATTTGAACTCAAAGTTGTCTGATTCCTGAGACATTACTCAGAGCCACGATAAACATCCTGCCCTCAGTGGGCATCCGTGGTGGCTTTGCTGAGTGTCAGCCATAAAAACTCCTAACTTTGGCATTTACCACAACTACAAGCCCCCTCTCAAGCTGGAAATCTTTTTTTTTTTTTTTGTAGAGACAGAGTCTCACTTTACCACCCTTGGTAGAGAGCCATGACATCATAGGACTCACAGCAACCTCCAGCTCTTGGGCTTACGAGATTCCTCTGCCTCAGCCTCCCGAGCAGCTGGGACTACAGGCGCCCGCCACAACGCCCGGCTATTTTTTGGTTGCAGTTTTGGCCGAGGCTGGGTTTGAACCCGCCACCCTTGGTATATGGGGCCGGCGCCCTACTCACTGAGCCACAGGCACCGCCCACAATCTTATCACAGCTCAGCTCCTAGATGGGCGCCCTGACTTCTTTCTCTTTTCCTTCCTTCAGCTTCTGTTGCTCTTCATTTCCTTTTTCTCTGCTCTTTCTTCTTCCTTTTCCTCTTCGCTCTTTCTTTCTTGTCCTGTCCTCTCTTCCTTCAGATGAGAAGCTTAATAGTAACGATAGGAATTTAGTCGGCACTGTCTACATTCCACGCTGTGGGCTCAGTACTCTTCATCCATCCTCTGATTTGTGCCCCACAACAATCCCGGGAGGTAGGTATATTGGTATTTATCACCCTCACTTTGTAGAAAGGAATCTGAAGCCAAGAGAGATGAGCTAACTTATCCAAGGGCACACAAGTAGGAAGTGTGAGAGACCCCTTTCTGACTGACATCACATCAGCTGCTCTTTTTCCCACTATTCTATATTCAGGTACCATCGGAAGGTGCTCAACATAAATGTGGCTGAGGGCTGGGCCCTCTAGAAAGTTCTTAGGTGCCACATGATACTATAGCTGTCTGCCATCAGATTCATTTTCATCTCAGTGGTTAATCATACTCATAGTTCAGAGGCTTAAGAGGTTTAAGAGATGGGAGCAAAAAAAGTCCAGAGCCCTAATAGGCTATGCAGCTGACTCTCCAGAGGAGACTGGCTGAGTGAAATCATAAATATATAGCCTTGAACATTTCCACGCCACCAGTTGTCTGACTGAGTTTTAAAGTACATGACAAATTGTGGAAAATATCTGACTCCACAGCAGAGACCTCTTGGAAGATGCCCACGAAGCTGGGGAAGTGCCAAGGGACATTTCTTAGGTGTGAAGGATATAGACTATTAATACCTGGAGGAACCAAAAGGGCCTTTTCATTCTTTTAAGGTGCAAATGAAAGAGCTCAGCCTCTAATCACTTGTACTGGGTTGGATTAGCCAGCAAGAAAGCCAGAGAAATTAGGGTTTCTCTTGATCGGGGTCTTCGACCATTCCATTCTGGGAGTCCACGTGTGTACAGAGTGCAAAAAAGTGCCCATGCTTGCTCACGAACCATCCTTTTGGTCCCTCTGTCAAGACAGAACACTAGCAGCTTCTGAGACTAAGTGGCTTTGGATGCCACTTACCGTTCCCCTCCACAGACGCCCGCATAAATGTCCTCAAAGATGCCCTCGAGATTCTGGCTGAAACTCCTCTTAGCGCTGACTGAGGAATTTATTAATTAACATGGCTTAAAGGATTTGGTGCTCTAGCGAAGCAATCAATATTTGCAGAGGGAGTGAATTATCAGCCTGGTGTTTTGGAATGTCTCTGTGCGGTTCTCCTGCCGAGACCAAAGGAGAGCCATCAGATGATAATTGTCTTTAATGCTTTCTTTGCGCTGGCTACGGCTTATTTATTTACTTAGGGTTATTACTGATGCCTTAAGTCTGCTTAAATCACACTGTTTCTATAGCTCAACCTCTGGATGAACTTCTATATACCTTGAGGCTAATGTATTTTACTCCCCATGTTCAACCTTTTCCAATATTTTCTCCCCCAGGCAGAGCCTATCTCTCTTCCTATTTTTGCCAGCTTCTAGTCCCTAGTGTCCAATCTCCTCCTCTTGCCTCTGACCCCTGCATTTCTCCTGCTGTATTAGACATTTCTTCTAGCTCAAGGTAAATGGGAAAATTATACTAGATCATTTCAATCCATAAATCAGGCTGCCTAATGTAGTCTCACATCTCCACCTCATTACTGTGGCAGCCGAGGGTGAACAGTGGTGAAGATGGTCCCCCCAAATAGATCTGGTGTGTAGCATTTGGGAAGATGGGAAGGTGGGAGATGAGAGGTGAGTGGTCGAAATAGGCGACAGACTTGCGAACACAAGGAATGTTCTGTGGGGGTATGTACGTACAGTTTGTCATTTAGAAAATTTCTCTACCTGGGTGTGGGGTAAGCAGTAGAGGACACACTTATACACACCTATACACATTCAACACACGTACACACATATTTCACATTTCAATATTCCAACCGCTTAACCATATACTCTGTGCAAAGGACCATCTGGCCCCTTGTCCAGTATGTCCTGTATGCCCAACATGCAAGGTTACTTGGTTGACTTTAACTTGGAATAAAAATGTTTTAATTTTAAAAGTGCTCCTTGGTTCGTAATATAACAGAGGGATGGGCCTGTGAGTCCCCAAACAGGAAAGGAACCTTAAAAAATAGAGAAATTAAAAATATTCCAGTTAATACCACTAAGAGTTAAACATCCTAGAAAGTAACGTAAGCATTTAAATTTATTTTTTTTTTAATTTCTGATTGATACGAGGGCATAAATGTTTAGGTTACACTTCCAAGGTAAAGTTCAGGTTGTGGTTGAGCCCTTCACTCTCACATTGTGCACATTAGGTGAGATCCCTCCAATATCCCACCTTTTCTCTGCTTTCTCTATCTTCCCCCTTGCTAGACTACACTGTATTTCTTTCCTGTGGACTTGATGTTGTTTATATATTGGTTTCATATTAGTATTGAGTACATTGGTTACTCGTTTTCACATTCTTGTGATAAGTTACTAAAAAGAATGTATAGACATTTAAATTCTAATAAAACCATTGAGAACCCCACTTGTTATATTAACTTAGATGTGTTTATTGTCCTTAAAACCCTTAATTTACAGGGTTCATCTACTAGGTATGGCATTATATTGAAGGATTGTTTGCTTATTACTTATTCTTGAATCTGAATGAGCCAAGTTTGTTCAAGAGCCCAGTTAGGAATTAAACATAAGGTTGATTATTATCGCTATTTCTCCAAAAGTTCTAGTCCAACATCAGTGTGTATTAGTTTTGTTAGAATAGTCCATATATTTGCTATCAAACTAATCCCCCAACCACTTATTTCTTCCCTTAGGGGAAAGCTATGTCTGTTCCTCAGACAACTTCTTTAAAAAAGTCGAGTATACCAAGAATGTCAACCCCAACTGGTCCGTCAACGTAAAGACATCTGCCAATATGAAAGCCCCCCAGTCCCTGGCTAGCAGCAACAGTGCCCAGGCCAGAGAGAATAAGGACTTTGTGCGCCCCAAGCTGGTGACCATCATCCGCAGTGGGGTGAAACCTCGGAAGGCAGTGCGTGTGCTTCTGAATAAGAAGACAGCCCACTCATTTGAGCAAGTTCTTACTGATATTACTGAAGCCATCAAACTGGAGACCGGGGTTGTCAAAAAACTCTATACTCTCGATGGAAAACAGGTAGGTACTTTTTCAAAATACTCTTCTTATTTTTTCTAAATCCTTCCATGACCATCTTATACCTAAGACATCATTTCTACTTGAGACATCATTTCACCATATCACATCATCCCTACCTAACGTTACAGGCTTCATTTGGAGGAAAGGTCTTCTCAGCAGGCAAAACAATGTGTGAGGAATCCGAGGCTCTGAAATTCAACCTGCTCCTGATTTACCAAGTAGAATGGTCACTTAGCCTCAGCTTCCTCATCTGCTAAGAAAAGATGTATGAGAATCTAGGTCCCGCAAATTCTTAAGAATATGAATTTATCTATTACATGATGCAACCTTGATTTTTCAATACATGTGGCTAAAAGTGAGATTTGCCCATTTGCTTCCTCTTAGACACCCTCCAATTGGTATTTAGCATCCATTCTGATGAAAGTAAGTTGTAGTGACCTTTATATGCTACAAAGTCAGCTGTAGGGGAAGCACTGAAGCCTCCGGCTCCTTGTCATTGCCTCACGCTAAACCGTATTTGTTCTCTTTCTTTCCCATGTGACATAGCTATCTTAATTTGGTTCCACTGATGGTTTGTGTGAGAAAGGGACTATTTCAGGATCCTAAAATTAGCCTAAGAAAGATACTGCCATCTGTTCTCCTCCAAATCAGGTTCTTCATGTCATTGGTTATGCTACTAAAGTGCCACCTATATTAATATCTGGGAAAGAATGCAGCCAGGCGTCTCCATAAGACAGATGCACCATTCTCTTGAGCATAGGGGGCTGTAAATATACAACAAAAATGTTCCAAGGGAATTGGAACAGGGGCTGGTACCATTGTCAATAAGGAGAATCCTGGTCTCCCATCAGTAAGATAAGTGGGGAATATTATCATTTCATACATTCTACATTCTATCAATCCATACATTCTACATTCAACCTTTTAAAATATCTTTGGTGTTTGAACAATTATATAGATTCTGAAAAAGAAAATTTGCTATACATCAAAATGACCGACAAGTGTTAGAATGCAGAACTATGCCTTCTTCCATAATTTCTGATATATAATGTGTGTGTGCTCCAAGTGTTTAAATTTCAGGGAAAACTCACTCATATATTATATGCTTGGAAATTGTGATACATTTGTGGCTTCTGTTTCCCATAATTTTGTGATCTGAGAGATACATGGGGGCACTAGTTATATCTGTACCAAAGCAATGGGTTTACCTGTGTTATATGGAAAGCTTCCAACTCCTAAGCATTTCTCTAAGAGTACCTGTCTTCTGAACACCAAGTATATAATAAACAGGATCTGCCTAGATATAGGAATAGTTGCCAAAGCATCAACTTAGAGAAATAAGACCTGGGAATTTTAGACTCATTAGATCTCAGAGTTAAGAGTGATCTCTATGACTATATCGTAAGATAACCTATTCCACGATTCAAAAGCTGTGATTTTTAGAAAGATTTTCTTTTTTCTTTTCTTTTCTTTTTTCTTTCTTTGTTTTTTTTTTTTTTTTTTTTTTTTGTAGAGACAGAGTCTCACTTTATCACCTTCAGTAGAGTGCTGTGGCGTGACACAGCTCACAGTAACCTCCAGTTCCTGGGCTTAGGCGATTCTCTTGCCTCAGCTTCCCAAGTAGCTGGGACTACAGGTGCTCGCCACAACACCCGGCTATTTTTTTGTTGCAGTTCGGCCAGGGCGGGTTCGAACTGGCCACCCTCAGTGTATGGGGCCTGTGCCCTACTCACGGAGCCACAGGTGCTGCCAAAAGATTTTCTTTATATTAATTAGGTGTAAGTCTGCTTCCCTATACTCTCAGCCTCTTGAAGTAATACGGGAAAATTACAAATCAGGGGCTGAGATTCAGGATCTCTGGTTTCTAGTTTTGATATTGGCACTTCCCACATGATTTTGGACTAATCACTTAACAATCCTGAACCCCACCCTGCTCATTTGTACAAAGGGACTGATCACACCTGCCTTGCCCATGTTCACAGGATTCTTGTGAGGATCAAATAAAATAATGGATGTGAAAAAACACTCAGTGAATTTAAACATGCACATATATGCATGCAATGTATCATTAAATGAGATTTATGGCAATTAACATAAATATATTAATAAATGTTAATTCTCTTTCCCCTGCTTTGCTTCCATCATTCTTATTACACATTTTCAACATTTTGTGGAGATATAACATTCCTTGGCATTCTGTTACTGTTTCTAGTAATATATAAAGGGGCCCCTCCATGTCCCAGATAAGCAAGCTCTAGTACAGTGATGAATGGATTATTGTACAGCAGGCCTCGCAGCATGGCAAACTCTCTCCAACTCCTTCAAACATCAGTTTCCATTTCTTTGGGGAACATGTTACAAAATACCCGCCTATGATATGGCATGTATGTAAAGAAATGAAGCGATGCTCAATGGAGCAGAATGATTCCTTTTCAGGTGTCTGTATATACAGTTCCTTCTCTTTCAAGTGTCTGCTTCTGTCAACCTTGACCCATGGAGGTCATCTTTTAGGACCTGGTTCGACTGTAACTTTGTTATTGAAAATTTCTGTTTTCACCAGAGTTAAAAGAGACCTAACTCTTTTTTGGTATTAATACTCAACTCCTGATGCATTGTGGATGCTCTAGAAATGTTTGCTGATTGAATTAAGTGACATAGAGAGATTGCACATGATCCAGGTAGATATTTAGAGAAATCCTCTTCTTTTAGTGCCCCAGATCCTGTTTTTAGGTCTATCGGAGATAGGAGGCTTCCAAAGGAGTATATATTCCTTCCATTCAAATAGCTTTTATCTAGTATTTTACTTGGAAGATACTCAAGGTAGATATTTAAAGCTATATTTTCCAAAGTATATTTTAAGAGGAAATGTCCCCATCGTCCCACCCCAGCTCTCCAAAGAAGTTTTCTATGGTCCTATGAGGTTGTAAAATGCCACAAATTGTATGCCTTTCTTAGACATTCATAGTGCTCGTTGGTATGTTGACTGGTCTGAGAAGTCTTAGCAAGAAACCCCATTTAGTTAGATCCAGGACTTCCCAATCTTATGTAAACACAAACTTTTTTAAATGAAATACATAAACACATACACACACACACACACATATACATGAACACAAACATGCACAGAGCATTCTAGAAAATAACTATTTAGAGAAAATACTGAATGAGTAGGAACTGCACACCCAAACTTTAATGGTAAGATTGGTATGCATAGGGTAATCCACAAATCAAATGTTGTTGTGTTGTTACAGCAATGACATGAAATAACAAAATTTGGGAGGGCATGGACAAACCTACTAATTACACAGTAGGTGCTGAGGATACAGAAGGTTAGAGCCCAGTTCAAAATTTTAGAGCTCAGCTTGTTTCCTGATTCTAGTGATGACGACTCTAATGTTAATACCTGTCAGTCACTTTGATTATTGGTGGGTATTATTACTACTTGGGAAATATGATTTTTCTGTTTGGAGGCTGAAGGCACGTGCATTGCAATGGCTTGGTTTGCTTGGCTGAGATTCCAATGTCTGCCTTTGGCTATATGTGGCACTAGGCAGTAAATTTGAAAGTACAAAGTACGGTTAAGGCTATTTATTATAGAATGTTTTATTCATGAAATCAAGGCCCTCACTTGATTTCAGTGTATGCTCTAACTGGACCCCAAATTGACCAAATCAAGTGGTTTTGCCCCTTCATTTACAATGAATTCATAATGATTGGTTGAAAGTGCCCAGTTAATTATACCAAATTTATTGTTGCTCCTATAATCATGTGTACCATTTGACTGATTGCTTTACACTGATTGACAAGCAATCTGCAGACATGGCTCTCATTTTTCTGTTTTTATTTTGTTTGGATGTGCTTTTGGAATCCTTGATCTTTTTAGGGCTTACGTTTTGCTGGTATAGAAAACTGGTTTCTTAACCTCTTGACTCTGAAAAATTTGTGGTCGGTGTAGACAGGAAAGCTAACCATCACTAGTAGGAAGAGATCCCAATTGATTTCTCACCTCAAGAAGAAGTTGCTAATGGAATTAGTAGTTGGTAGGGCCGTGGTTACTTCCAAGGGCGGCGATGGATTCCTAGGAGGCCAAAGAGGACAAGACAAAGGTTGGATGGAGATACATATCAGTTCACCTGCGGGTGAGGCTGTTCTTTTGATACCTTGGCAGCTAGAGTGGTTGTAGAGTGTTGACATATCCAACTATTAATTTCCATAATCAAGCCCACACTGACCTTCATAATACAGGTCATGGATACATAAGAACTGGAATGCAAATTTTTTGTCCACATGATTGTAGAGGTTCAACAGATGCATGATCTAGCTTTAAAATAAATTGCAGAGATTTTAATAATAGACTTACAGCTTTTTGGCATCATATACAGGGGTGCAGCTGGTCCTCACACCATCCATTTTCATGCTACACTGATTAGCATCTCTAGGTTCAGTTTTGTCTATGCCCAGGATCTGGGCGAGAAAAGATTTACTATTGCCTCCACATACATGCTTGAGGCATAAGTATGGCCCTCAGTACTTGTGTTAGCTTTGTGAGACCAATTTTCAACTGAATTAATTTATTTCATGTTTATGTCTGTATCTTTTTATGATAAACTACTTGGACCAGGGATTCTAAATCTCAGAATAGTACAGGAGAGATTTAAGCTGATTCCAAGATTATCCATAGCCTTGAAAACCAGAACAGGAGTTTTAAGGAAATGTTTGAAGAATAATAGGCAGATGAGAGTATCAAGGATGTTTGAATTGCTGCGAAGTATTCTAGGGAATCCTCGCCCCTTCTATTTTGCTGTACAAAATAATTGGATGGTGTGAGCACAAAGGACGTTTCAGGAGGTGTAGGAAGACAGGTTAGACTTGACCTTCAAAATATTGAATGCATTTCCCAAGGTAGATGTGTATTTCTTTTGCCTACGTAGCCAGTTTTTCTCTCTCCTGTTTTCTCTGCCCTATCTAGTCGCACCTGACATTACTTGTATTCCTTGGCATCCAGCTCTTACAGAGCCAACCTCTCTATCCTTCTAGGGTTATGACCCTGTCAGTCAACATTGGACTCAATAGAAAAGGTCAGGTGGCCATAAATTATGCCCCAAGAGGAGGTCATTTATTATTGATCTTCATTTGAAAAAAATCAAGGCTGAAAAGATGATGTTTGTATTATCAAAATTCTCCCTTCCCAACCTTCCACAGATTCCTGGGGATGGCCATGCTCTGGGAGGATTGGCTTGAGCACGAAGTGAAAGAGAACAAAGGTGGAAAGCCAGGCTGGGTGTGTCAAAGGAGACAGCAAATTGCCTCCACACATGTTGGGGTAGATTCTGCACTTTAAAAAGGGGCTTATGATGGAGGTGGCCCAAAATCAAATCTATTGCCCTTCTAGAAAGAAAGAAGCAAGAGTAGCGTGGTGATCGGTTACTTCTTCAGTAATTTATCCTTTTAAGACTTTTATTATAGATGAGGCACTCCTGGCTCTGAGCACTGATAGAGGTGGGACCTTGCCATTTCAATCAAAGGCTTTGGCATAGTATTCCGATCTCTTATACTGACTAGTCTGTTGCTGTCTAAAATTCAGCAAAGTGGGCTGGGCGCCTGTGGCTCAAGCGGCTAAGGTGCCAGCCACATACACCTGAGCTGGTGGGTTCGAATCCAGCCTGGGCCTGCCAAACAACAATGACGGCTGCAACTAACAAATAGCTGGGCATTGTGGCAGGCGCCTGTAGTCTCAGCTACTTGGGAGCCGGAGGCAGGACAATAGCTTGAGCCCAGGAGTTGGAGGTTGCTGTGAGTTGTGCTGCCATGGCACTCTACCCAGGGTGACAGCTTGAGGCTCTGTCTCAATAAATAAATAAATAAATAAATAAATATAAAAATAACAAAATAAATTAAAATAAAATTCAGCAGAGTGGAAAGAGCCCTGGACTGGGATTCACAGGCTCAAGTTCTAGTCTTCATTCTGTCCTTCACTAGCTATGTGATGTGGGGCCAATCATGTCTCTTTTCAGGATCTTGATTTTTAAGAGACCTTAGTATAAGACCTGAAAGAGAACCTCTCGCCTCATGATAACATAATACTTACCTTACTGTGTTAGTCCTGTCTAGGCATTTTTTTTTTTTCACCAAGTTGCTATTTTCAATGTGCTCTACCTCTGTATGCTCCTATGATTGTCAGTGCGAGATACTCACCTTGGTGGATACACTGATTTCTAGGACGGTCCCTACATGGTATTGGCATAGTTCTTACACTCATCTTTTTTGTTGCCTGTGATGACACGACCAAATCGTATGAGGGGTAGAGGGCAGAGGACTCACAAAACAGACCAAGACAACAGCCAGCCTGCTAAAATTGTGACAAGTATTCGACAGTGCCATTTTTTAAGGCATTCCACCGTAGAGGTGTTCTTTTCAGTGCTGGGAAGGACTGTTGCTAATGGGTGGTTAGCGTTAGAACGAGACACATATGCTATTGCCCAGGTAGATTGAAGAGGCTCATCAAATGGGTATTGATCTATCCTGCCAGGCAGACTGTTCCTTTAAAAACTGTTGGAAAAACAGGCTTTTTGTTCTTATTTTCTTTTTTGTTGTTGTTCTTATTTATTTTCCCCTTTTCCATTTTTGTCATTCTCACAAAGTGACAGAAAAAGCACTAGCTCTAAAAACAGTTGTTTTCAACAGCTTTATTGAGATGTAATCCCCATTCCATATGATTCACTCATTTTAAGTATACAATTCAACAGCTTTTAGTATGTTCAAGGAGCTCCTGCATCCATCACCACAATTGATTTTAGAACATTTTCATTACTCCAAATTGAAACCCTATACCCTTTAGACATCCCCCTCCAAGCCCTCAATTCCACCTCCCCATCCTTAGGCAGTCACTTATCTACTTTCTGCCTCTCTAGATTTGTCTATTCAGGACATTTAATATAAATGGAATCATCTAATATGTGGTCTTTTGTGCCTGGCTTCTTTCGCATAATGTTTCCAAGGTTCATCCACATTGTAGTGTGTATCAGTACATAATTCTTTTTTATGGATAAATAACATTCCCCTGTATGAATATACCACATTATATTTAATCATTCATCTGCTGATGGACATTTGGGTTGTTTCCTCATTTTGGCTATGGAGAATAATGTTGCTATGAACATTTATGGACAGATTCTTATGTGGACGTATGTTTTCACTGATCTTGAGTAAATACCTAGGAGTGCTTGATATGCATCTGTTGAAAATTTTAAGAAACTGTCAAACTGTTTTCCAAAGTTGCTGCACAATTTTCTGTCCATATCAGCAATATACCAGAGTTTCCATTTCTCCACATCCTCACCAACACTTAATATTGTCTATCTTTTTTTTTATTAGAGTCATCCTACTGGGTGTAAAATGGTATATTATTGTGGCTTTGATTTGCATGTCCGTAATGACTACTGATGTTAAGCTTATTTTCACATACCCATTGGTTTTTATATGCTCTTTGGAAAATTGCCTATTCAGATCCTTTGCCCATTATTTGTTAGTCTTCTTATTATTGAGTTCTGTATGTATCCTGGATACAAGTCCTTTGTGGTATATGTGATTTGCAAATATTTTTCTCCCAGTTTTCATTTTCTTAATGGTTTTTCTTAATTTTTTTAGGAGAAAAAGTTTTCCATTCTTTTGAAGTCCAATTTATTAATTTTTCTTTTCTGCATTATGCCTTGGTGCCATATCTACAAACTCATTATCTAACCCATGGCCTTGAAAATTTTCTCCCATGTTTTCTTTTAGAAGTTTTATAGCTTTGGCTCTTATATTTAGATCTGTGATGTGTTTTGTGTTAATTTTTGTGTTCTTTTCAGTGCTGGGAAGGATTATAAACTCATTTTATAAAACCTGTACTCCAAGGATGCTCCAAACAAATTTCCACAGTTTTTCTTCTGTATAGATATTTGCTAAAACAATATAGGAGGAAACATGAAGGGCCCTTTGCTGTTTTTAAAGCTAGAACAAATCCTAAGATCCTAAGAAGTTTTTTTTTCTTCTTTTTTTTTTTTTATTGAATCATAGCTGTGTACATTAATGCAATCATGGGGCACCATACATTGTTGTTTTTTTTTTTTCTCCTTCTTTTTATCTGCATCCTACCTTAGCCTTTGTAACCTTCCAGAATCAAAGAGTCTTCCTAAATGGAAGGGACCTCCAATCCAATGAGTGACAGGCTCTCCCCAAATTACTGAAGTTCCTTATTTTGAAAAACGCATACCAAAAATGGCTTCCAGAATCTCAGTTCATACATCTTCCTTCAACCTAGAATACTTTTATGCTTGATACCATAGATTCTACTCTCTTTAGGTCTTATGAGATTAGTTCTCAAGGGAAAAGAAACCAGCTTGGGTGTAGGGAGGCACAGCAATCCTGTTATTATTATCCCCATGATACTTAACCAGGGCAATTTGTCCCCCAGGGGAAACTTGGCAATGTCTAGAGACATTTTTGGTTGTCACAGCTAGGGCAAGGGTGCCACTGATATTTAGTTGGTCTAGGCCAGGAATGTGGCTAAACATCTTACAATGCACAGAAGAGCCTCCACAACAAAGAATTATCTGGTCCCAAATGTCAATAATGGTTGATAAACCCTACATTATAGGTAAGTGCACAACAAACCGTAAGACAAGACAGCAAGGACAGAATCTAGGAATCACTTCGCAAACTATGTTAAGGAGCTTGAATATTTTTCTTTTTCTTTCTTTCTTTCTTTTCTATTTTTTTTTTTTTTTTTTTTTGAGACAGAGTGTCACTCAGTTGCCCTGGGGTTGAGTGCTGTGGCATCATAATTCACAGCAAACCCTAACTGTTGGGCTCAAGTGATCCCCTTGCCTCAGCCTCCCAAGTAGCTGGGACTACAGGTGCCTGCCATAAGGCCCGGCTAGTTTTTCTATTTTTAGTAGAGACGAGGTCTTGCTCTTACTCAGGCTGGTGTCAAAATTCTGAGCTCAGGCAACCGATATGGCTTGGCCTCCCAGAGTGCTAGGATTACAGGTGTGAGGCACCCACCAAGCCTGGCCTTGAATATTATTCTATGGAAATAGAAGCCACCAAAGAATTTTAAATCCTTCATGATCAGATACGCAGTTTGGGTGTGTCACTCTGTTGTTTTGCATTTGAGGAAGACAAAAGTAGTAGAGAGTCCAGATAGGACACTATGTAGCAGTACAGGAAGGGGAATAGGAGGAGTGGCAGTGAAGATAAAAAGGGAGAAATCAGAGTCAGGAAATATTTGTAAACAAGATAACTTAGTGTTTAATTGAATATGAGTATTAGTTTTCGATTGCTGTATAATAAATTGCCACAAACATAGCAGCTTAGAACAAGACTCATTTATTATCTCACAGGTAAGTAGGTCAGAGTTAAAGCAGGCTACACTAGGCTCCCTTAGGGTCTCACAAGGCTGAAGTCAAAATATCAGATCCAAAGGTGGGGAACCTGTGGTCTTGGGGCCACATGTGGCCTTCTGGATCCTTGAGTGCAGCCTTGTAACCGAATCCAAATTTTATGAATAAAACCTTTTAATAAAGAGATTTATTCTGTGAAGTTTGGATTCATTTGAGGGGCCACACTTGGGGATCTGGAGGGCCATGTGGCCTTGAGGCCACAGGTTCCCCACAGGAGCTCTGAGGATGAATACAGTTCCATGCTTAATTGGGTTTGGGGAAGGTATCAATTCCTTGGGACTGTGACTCTGAGGTTTTCGTGTCCTTACTGGTTGTCAGCTGGGAGCTGCTTTTGGCTTCTAGAGGCTACTCACAGGCTTCTCACATGACCCTGTCCATTTTCAAGCCAACAGTGTACATCCAATTCTTTTCATGCTTAGAATCTCTCTTAATTCATTTTCTGCCACCAGCCAGAGCAAATGCCCTGCTTCTAATAGACTCACATTATTAAATTGGTCCCAGTTGGAAAATCTCCTCTTTGCTTAACCTAAAGTCAACTGATTAGTTACCTTAATTACATCTGAAAAATCACATTTTGCCATGTAACATAACATAATCATGGGAATAGCAACTCACTGTATTAATAATTCAAGGATAGTAGATTATTCAAAGGCAAGGGGTATTGGAGGTCATCCTACCAAAGGAGAAGGACTAGAAATCAGGTGATTCTGAGGTTTTGTGAGGTTTATGGTTAAGATATGTGGGTTGATGGGAGGTTATGAACTGAAGTAGAGAAATCTGGGGCAAGAAGTTGGGTTTAGATACATTGAACTTAGAGTGTCTTGTTACAATCTATGTGTAGACTCCAGAAGATAGTGGATCTGAAGTTCAGGAGAGGTCTGGGCTGGAGATATAGATTTTGGAGTAATTGTCAAATAATGTAGATAAAATCAGGCAAGTGGATGAACTTATTATGAGAAATTGGCCAAGGACAAGACATTGGGGACATTTGCATTAAAGGGATGGGTGGAACTAGGAGCCCAGAAATTGTTAGATACCATGGTGATCTAGATTAAGAAGTGTCCAGAGAGGCTAAGAGGCAGGAATGGGCAGCTGTGTCAAATGTAGCAGACATGATTTATTTCAGATAAGATTTAGGAGAGTAAATCAAATACAGGTGATTTGGATGGTTATGATAGCTGAAAACAGGTAGCAAAAATCTCTAGTAGAACAGAAGGTAAGACCTGGGTCAGGAAGACCCTCAAAAGAGAGTAGGTGAATGGAGTCATGATTGGGTCAGGCTATAGGATCTGGTGATTCTTGGGAACTCCCCAACTTCCAGATCTAGCAAAACTTGGTGTCCCATTTTCTCTTTGCTAGGTCTTGTGTTATATATGATTGGTTGCTAAAATGCCTTTCCCATCTAATTTATGCCAGGTATGAACTTTAACATACAGAGCTAGACATTAGTCCAATTGTGCACTTGTCCTGTGTTATCACTTAAAGCCCTATACCTAGATCAGAGCTTTTCTGTGTCTGATTTTCTCAGAGTCCAGATCACAGCTCACAGATTCAGTTGGTAAGGCTCTAACAAATCAACCCTCACTATGTCAACTCCTGTCAATTTAGAGCGCATTTCCCTAATTATGTTATATGTAGCACTAGTCTGATAAAATATTCTTTGTCAAATAAATTTAGTAACATTGAAGAGTATATTCTCCTCTTGGAAAAAGACTTTAAGCAGTCCTCTAGAAAGAAAATTCCTTGATTTTGTTGAAGCCAGTATTCCCCAAACTTGCTTGAACACTAAACCTTAAAAAAACTATGACCATATGGTAGAATGCACTTTGGGAATCACTGGCCTCTGCTTCAGGTATTTATTTGCATTTTAATTAGAGAATCTTGAAAAGGAAAAACCTTCAAGGCCCAGAGGAATAATTAAATTGAAAGAAAACAGGCACTATTGCATTTTGACAGGGTTTATAAACTAGACTAAGAAGGCCTTTGTAGATAAAGGACCAGCAATCACTGCAAAGGTAACAGTATCACCCTTGGTCAGGGCAGGGCTTGAGAGCATTTATTTCTAATAGAGACTCTAGAAGGAAAAGGAGAAACTGAACAAAAGGGGCAATTTTTCTAGAAGATGTTTCAAGAGTCTCAGAAAGTTGTAAGAGGTTACAAAAATCTTTTTGATCATAGGCATTTAATCTGGATCCTCTAAACACAGCAACAACAATTGCCAGGTTTAGAACTTTCACAATAGATTTAGTCCTATACAAACCAGCACTCCTTCCACTCTACCATGCTGCAGAGTCTCACTGGAGGAATCGTCAGGTTTACTAATTAGATTTAACTTCCATAAGTACTGCTTACCATTTAAATAGACTGTACACTTTCTATTGCACCAAGCCCATGCTTCTCCAGCTGGCAACAATTTGGCAGACCCTAGGAGTCTGAATGGCTCACCCAGCATGATAATATCCTTTAAAAGAGGTTTTGAGCCAGAGACCAGTACCTCCCGAAGTCTCTTTGTGTCTGCATACACACACTTGTGCCCCTGTTTCTTTTAAGTATTGGCTGTCTCATCTGATGAAGTCATATATAAATATTTATATGTCAGGACATTTCTGGTCTTACTCACCAGAGACATTACAGCCTTGATAAAAAGCTTCCCTCTGGCAGTATTTGCCTCCACAGTTTATTTAATACAGCAGTTGATAGGTGAACTTCCTCTTGCTGTTTGCAAAGAGGATGGAGCCTTGCCTTGCTTGGAGTTTCAAGTGTTTGACTTGTCACCCACTGGGAATTAATGTTTGTGTTTTCCCAGATTTCTCTGATTAAAAGAAGTGTGAGTTCTCTAGTGTGCCATCCTCCCCTTTAGATTTTGGAACTTCAGTAAGAGTTGATATACTTTGGAATGCATTGTGCTTTTTGTAGGCCTTGGGCACTTTTGCCTTTGTGGATCTCTTCCTCCACTACAAAAAAAAAAAAAAAAATTTACCACCATGTTGGTATAAAGGGGAATATATTAATATATATTTAAACATTTTCATCAACCTAAAAGTTTGCTTCTGATTTTAGAAGAAATTAAACTTTTTTTTTTTCATGGTACTTTCTATAAAAGTACCATGGAGTCTAGGCACTTTGCCTACTGTACCTAATGGATAATGAGTCCTGATTGTACTATACTGAGCTATCTGATTCCTGGGCTGGTACTGTGAACTCACAGGGGCTAAGCAATCAATGAATAAGAATTCTATGAAGAGTCAGTCCAAGACTGTGGTAGTTTCATGGATCTACCAACTATAATCGAGATGTATGAAGGACATACTGCAGTTCTAAAATATTTTATCCAGTGTATAGAATATGATAAAAGCTGATGAGAGGTGGCATTTTCTTTAGCTTGGTGGACTCAGAGTTGCGAACAGAGATCTGCCTCCTCAGCGTCTTCCAGAAGACGGTTCTGAGATTGATGGATGGCCCCATTCATTTCAAGGCTATAACTGCTTCTGTCATTTTCCCTGCAGCCCTGAAGAAGGCAGCTGAATGAAAGTTGATAAGCAATGAGATGAGTTACTGCAATTAGTCTAGAGAAAAGAGGGTGGGGCTGGTTTTAATCCACATCTATATTTAGTGATAGTGAATATACACACCTCTACCTCAACCCCAACCATAATCTAAGCAATAGCCACCCAGCCTGGAGTCGGGTTTCAAATGTTACCAGTGCTGTTACATTGAGTGCTGAAGAGTCTGTTTGCTAAAGGTTTACCAATAAGCGCCATCTGGAATGTGGTGGTAGTTGGGATTGGAGATGTAGAAGATGAGAATTCAGAGTGGATGCTTTCACGGGGTTTTAGTTTACATAGCCACCTTGCTTATAGATGTTCCCCCACTGGGACTGAGGCCAAGAACTTGGACTCCAGAGGCAATCGTTGTTAGTGATAAGGCTAAAAATTTCACACACACACACACAAATCCCCACTCAGCTTAATAGCCCTGGCTCTGGTACAGTTCACTGAATGGTATGGAGTTTGGGTATTCCACAGGGATCTTGCTGAGACCTTGAGGTCAGATAGCAGTCACCTTCCCTCTCTTCTTGTAGAGCATAAAATCCATTTAAATCAATAGGTTCCCATCCCCCCCAGCTGAATGTAGCTTTGAATGATGACCGCATCTGCTCCATACTGCCCTTGCCCTTGTCAAGTCCTAGCCTGAAACAGAACAGAATGGTGTGGGGTAGCTAGGTTTGTGTATGTAATACGCATAGCATAAATGCAATGATTCAGACTCTGGAAATGTTCACACAAAGGGCAGAGCTAGTAGGGATAGAAAACAAGAGTAATCAGAGTGAAATATAATTAGAAAGAATTAAGGCTGATCAGGGTTTGCAGTCTCTAGGAAACTGCCCTTTGTAATACAAAGGAGAACTTGCTTTTCTGTTACTCAGATCAGAGATCAGCAAACTATAACTTTAAGGAAAGGAAGAGAAATATGTGACAGGAACCATGCACAACCACAAAATCCAACATATTTGGTATATAGGTTGTGTTAGTTAGGGTTCTCCAGAGAAATGGAACCAATAAGATGTACTTATAGAGATTTATTTCTGAAATTTGCTCATGTGATTGTGAGGGCTGGCAAGCCTGAAATATGTAGGGAAGGCCAGCAGGTTGAAGACCAAAAGCAGGCTCAGACACCTTGCCAAACCTACCTCATAGGGCTACAAAGGATAATAGTTGATCATAAAACTTTAGAGATAAAAGGGACCTTAGGTACCAAAATACCTGTGAAAGGGTTTTCAATAACATATGTCATTATTCATTTGTAAGGGATGGCCATGCCAACAGAAAATTTTAATTGGCAATCGGGCAAAGCATTCCCTCTGTCATTAAATTATACTAGTAGGGCCAAGTGCAGTGGCTCACACCTGTGACCCTAGCACTCTGGGAAGCCAAGGCAGAACAATCCTTTGAGCTCAGGAGTTCAAGACCACCCCGAATGAAAGCAAGACCCCATCTCTACTAAAAATAGAAAAAATATTTGGGTGTTGCAGTGGAGGCCTGTAGTCCCAGCTACTCAGGATGCTGAGGCAAGAGGATCACTTGAGCTCAGGAGTGTGAGGTTGCAATGAGCTATGATGATACCACTATACTCTGTCTCAGGCAACAAAGCAAGACAAATGTCTCCAAATTATATATATATAATACACACATATATGTGTATGTTATGTATATACATATGCATATATACATACACATATATGTGTGTATATATGCATACACATGTACATAGTATACACACGTGTGTGCAAATATATTAGAGTAGTAATACAATGGATAAAAACCTTCATTCTTTTTCAGTTTTCAGATCTCCCCGAGTTAGCAAATGAGTAAATGTTGTACTTCAAAAAGTTAGAATATGAATTATTAGATTGAAATCTTGGCAACTGAAGGTTGTATACATTGCCCTGAAAATTCACATGTTTTCCAGAAGAAACATATAAATGTATTAGGACACAAATCTATAGCAGGGGGTGCTGTTTAGCCTAGTTCCACCGTATTTCTAGCCCACGTTATCTGTTTGGAGCATAGTCATGCCTGGAAACAGAGGAATGAGGTTTGGAAGTTTAGCATGATATCAGTCTTTTTTGCTTAGGAGAGTCTTGCTCCTGGCTTGAGAGTTTTTGCTTTGTACTGAACTTGCAGATGATACACTTTGCAGAGTATAGAAAGCAAGGGCAATTTCCATTCAAGATCCATTTCCCCATTCTTTTTCTTTTCTTTGAGACAGAGTCTCACTTTGTCACCTTCAGTAGAGTGCCATGGTGTCATGGCTCAAACGATTCTCTTGCCTTTGCCTCCCTAGTAGCTGGGATTACATGTGCCTGCCACAATGCCCAGGTATTTTTTTTTTTTGTTTGTTTGTTTGTTTAGCAGGCCTGGGCCAGCTTTGAACCCACCAGCACTGGAGCATGTGGCCGGCACCCTAACCACTGAGCTATGGGTACAAAGCCCATTTATCCATTCTTATCCTTTCTTTATTTAATAAGATTCACTCTTTACAATTCATCCTTCTATACAAAAGTATGAGGTTGAGTGTTAAGTACGTTTTCTAGTTTTCCTGTTTAGCTCCATGTTGTTGAGTTATATTTATTCTTTGTCTGGGAGACCATTTGTTGAACGATTATTTAGGGGAGAAATGATAAACTATAAGATGATTCCCTATGCATGTCCCCAGTCACTCTTTTTTGAAGTTTTCCATTTCACATATCTTTTTTTTTTTTTTATTAAATCATAGCTGTGTACATTTCACATATCTTGGTTCAACATCAACCATTCTGAGAATGCCAGAGAGTTTATCACTTCACTGATTTTGCAATTAATTTCATGTTTATTAGGTCTTTCTCCCCCAGCAGAGCCTGTCTTGTACTTAATTATATCTCCCCCTTACAATCCCAGCATTTAGCATATTGTTTTTATAAAATCAATGCTTGAGCCATTTGTCTGCCTTTCAAGACCCCAGTACAATGCTTCTCTGCTGGGCTCATTTACCATTCAGGGAAATTGCTAGAAGAATAAGATGTGGCTGTATAGGGGGAGAGTGTAGAGGTTGTGATAAGAATATCCACTTAGGGACCCAGAATCTCTGGGGGAAGGACCTTCAAATCCCCAAATTTGAAATTTCTGTAAACAATTTTGATGAGCAACCAGGTCTAGAAACCACCGGCTTCAATATTCTCTAGTGCTTTTCAAACTTTAATTTTTATACCAGATTTTTTGTTTCTAGCAAGTTCCTAGGTCATGTTAATGTTGCTGGCCAGAAGATCAAAGGAAGTTAGAAAGTAGTGGTTCTTAATGTGTAGTCCTTGGACCAGCAACATCAGCATTGCCTGGGAAATTGTTGATCCTAGCACTGTGGGAGGCCGAGGCAGGTGGATTGCCTGAGCTCATGGGTTCGAGACCAGCCTGAGCAAGAGTGAGACCCCCATCTCTAAAAATAGCCAGGCGTTGTGGCAGGTGCCTGTAGTCCCAGCTACTTGGGAGGCTGAGGCAGGAGGATTGCTTGAGCTCAAGAGTTTGAGGTTGCTGTAAGCTATGATGCCATGGCCCTCTACCGAGGGTGACAGAGTGAGACTATTTCAAGAAAAAAAAAAAAAGAAGAAGAAGAAGAAGAAGAAGAAGAAGAAATAGAAATTCTCAGTTCCCACTTGAGGTCTACTGAATTCAAAATCGGGGTAAGGCCCAGCAATCTGGATTTCCACAATCCTTGCCAGTAATTCGGACAATCATCAAAGCATGAGAACTGCTGCTATAAGTAATATTAGGAATAACATACAGGAGAGTGGATTTAAAAATCTTCAGTTTAAATCTCAGTTCTATCACTCAATGATCTCTTTCTCTCTCTGGACTTTGGTTTCTCATCTATAAATCTGGGATAGAAATAATATATATTCATTCAACAAACATTCATTTTTTCCAGGCATTAGATGCTGGAAATACATGAAAATAAATGAGATACATTCTCTGCCCTTCAAGAATTCACTGCTGCCTTGCCCAACGTAAAAGGTTATTATGGATCTTAAATAAGATAGTGTATGTGAAAGTGCTTTGTGAACTATAAAGTAGGTTGCAAATGGTAGTTATGGTTCTGATTAAAACAATCACCCTGCTCCTTTTTCTTACAGCTGTGTTCTATAGATAGTAAGTCTCTGTAGTACTTAAGCGTTAGCAGACATTCCACTGGCGAAAGCTGAAAGAAGCAAATTGAGTAGTAATAAACATATTTTACACTTGTCTGAGCTTCACACTTTTAGGAGTCTTTTCACTGTGATTAACTGCTTTAATTGTCACAAGTACCCTATGAGGTAGCCCGGGTGGATACGATTATCTCCATTTGAGAGATGCAGAATCTGGTATTTCAGGAAGTAAAGGGATTCACCCAAGGTCACAGAGGTGATCATTAGTAGAGACAGAATAGAATCAAACTCTCTTGACTCCTCGGTCAGTGTTTCCCCCCACACCATGCTGACCCATCACATAGAAGTCGTTGTGCAGATTCACTACATGCTAATTAGGTTACTGCAAACAAAGATGTGAAACAAGCTGAACCCTTCTTTTAAAATCTGAAACCTGTCCTGTTTTTCCTCATCAACTTGAGTTAATGCATACAGCAACTGTCTGAGAGACATAGCTAAACTCTTCTGTTTGGAATTTCTGTGTATCAGAAGCCTTATCAACTGCTGGCAGGCAGTTGGCTTACATGTACATTTCAAGAATCAAAGGCTTGCATGAGATAGTTACATTAGAAAGCCAGAGTAAGACTCTTGCATCATCCAGAGCCCTTTGGAATGGATTAGAAATAAGAACCTATATCTCTTAAAACAAGCTGAAACTAGGGGCCTCCTCTCTTTTGTTGAGTTTTGTTTTTTTCACATATAGTCTCATTTTTAGGGTAAGTGGATGTGGAGGAATTCCTACTTTGGACAACCACAGTTTCTGGGAGTTATGTCTTAATAACAGACATTTCCCATTTGCAAGTAATTGCTGGAGAATGACATTCTACTTCAACAGACAAAACTAAAAGATAAAATAGGCTGTGTCCTATAAATAAAGAAATAAAATTGGTTGCCATGATAGTTGTACAGCTCTGGTAATATACTTATAACCATTTAGTTGTATACTTTAAATGCACAAATTATATGGTATATCAAATATATCTCAATAAAGTTTCTGTTTTAAAGATGCAAATTCAGTACTATAGTCCTTGTATGAATTAAAATGTATGCTTATCAACTAAAATTTCCATCTTGTGCTGATATGACAAAATACCCAAGACTGGGTAATTTGTAAAGAACAAAATTTCTTTTCTTAGAATTCTGGAGGCTATAAAGTCCAAGATCAAGGTGCCGGCAGATTTGGTTGTCTGGTGAGGGCTGCATCCTTCAGGGAGGAGGAATATGATTCTCACATGGCAGAAGGCAGAAGACAAAAAAAGCCTAATGCTGTATGAAGCCTCTTTAAGGGCTTTAATCCCATTCACAAGGGAGGAGCCTTCATGGTTTAATCACCCCTCAAAGGCTCCAACTATTAATAATATGACATTGGTAACACCTGAATTTTGGAGTGGCTATGTTAAAACCACAGCAGCAGTCAACAAAAAGCAGCCGGGCGTTGTGGCAGGCGCCTGTAGTCCCAGCTACTTGGGAGACTGAGGCAAGAGAATCGCCTAAGGATTTGGAGGTTGCTGTGAGCTGTGATGCTACAGCACTCTACTGAGGGCAACAAAGTGAGACTCTGTCTCAAACAAACAAACAAACAAACAAACAAAAAACAAAACACCCTAGCAGCAGTCAATTCAAACTCTCTTTCAGGTCAGTAGACCTGGAGACAGATGTAAAATGGATGCTTACTAGACAGACAACTGTCTGGGGCAAGCTACTGATGGCCCCTAAAGAGGGTCTCTCTCCATGGCTTGATACAGAAACTGGACCACTACCTAATTAGGCATATTAAGAAGTTAAATAGAAGTTGGTTATCTGTCAGAAAAGATCGATGAAGTGGTAAGAAGAATACTATTTGGTTATATAAAAATAAACTTGATGTCAGAAGACACTGTAAACCAGTATCTTGCAGTGTTGTGCATGGGCTGGGCTGCCTACATCAGAATCCATGTGGGGAGCTTGCTAAAAATGCAGATTTCCTGGCTCCCTTCCCAGACCTGCTAAATCAGATTTGCTAGAGGGTGGGACTCAGGACTGTGCATTTTAAGTAGGTGGCTGGGTAATTCACATATGTGCTGAAGTTTGAAATCCAATGAGCTAACCCTTTACCTTCTGCAATCCTGGGAGATGCTCAACACTGGTTATATATTCTAAACACCCAAGAAGTTATAAAAATGCAGATGGTGGACTCCTCCCCAGACCGATTACATGAAACCTTTTGTATGCATGCCCAACGGTTTCATTTGACGTTTGTGCTCCTTGATTCCTCAATCCCTGCCTGACTCTGGCCCACTGTCTTGTCTCAACCATTGATTTTGGAGGCTCCTCAAGTCAGCCTTGCTCCTATGCTTAGTCCCTACCTTTCATCCTGAACCTTTCTTTGCTCCCCCAGACCTGTCTTCTCAGAGCTGCCCAAGTCTTACTACACTGCCAAGAAGAAAAGGCTTCCAGGAAGTGTTCAAAATAAGCCAAGTCCTTTGAGCTCCTTGTGCCTTACTTTCCATGGTTATGTTATGAAGACAAGGGATCCTAGTGTAGATGGAGAGAGGAGGAGGTGGGGAAGAAGTGGTTCAGTCATTGAAGATGTGCATTGAAGAAGTGCTTTATTATTAAAGAATAAAAGCCATGCGCACCACAGAGTACTTGGCATTTCTCGGAAGCATCTTCATTCCCACTCCTCCCTCAAACCACCTCGTTTTTACATCTGGGGTGACTGCCAGAACAAGTGGAGGTGACAGAAAGCTGAACCCGAGAAGTTTGATTTGGCAATTGATTAGCAGTAGGAAGGGGCTTCCATTTCTTCTCATCTTCTCTCACTCTTGTGTAGCATGAGACCCCAAGACAAAGCTCAGATTGATGCAGTCCCCACCCCACCCTTCTTCTCCTGGCTTCTTTCTATAAGTCATGCTTTCAGTGTTTGGAGTCTGGCAGCTGCAAGGCCTGGTTGCTAGGTAACAATTTCTCAGCACAAAGAACCCTCAGCTGGGAAGGTCAGGTCTGTCAGTGTGAAACAGCTGTAAAGAATTTTTATTTGTCTCCTCTTGTTTTGGTTAATCACAGGGCATGGAACCCAAATCAAACTTCTCATAGAAATGAGAAATGCTGGAGGGTACCAGTTCAGCTGCTGCTGCTTTTTTTTTTTCTGCTCTTCAAATCACAGCCTTTCTACTCCAGTTCAATAGAGCCCCAACAAGCCAGCTAGGCTAGAAGTGGGGGTGGGAAGTGGATGGGTCACTTGTTCCTTAGCCTGTTTCGTTCGTGCCTTGGCCAGGGATGGCATAGTGAACCATGAGCTGAGAAGTTAACTCCCTTTTTTCAAATTTACCAGATTAAATGCAGGACACCCAGTTACATTTGAGTTTTAGATTAACAGTGCGAAATTCAAATTTAACTGGGGATCCTATATTTTTATTTGCTAAATCTGGCAACTCTAACTAGTATGGAGTACATTTGATATAAATTTTGTATGGGATTGATACCAAAAGAGTAACAGAATTGAGAACAGAGCCAATTCCTTTGCTGTTATGGAGGGTTAAGCCTCAGCCCTGCCTTAGTGATGCTTAGACTAATGTGCTGAGAGCTAAAGTCAGAGGGAGTTTTGTGTAAAGTCATATAAAGAAAAGGTAGAATCCATTCCTATTGCTGACACCTTCCCTTTATAGTTATTTGTCAGATGCTTGTCTAGTGACTAGTAGGGTGTGGTTCACTGAGCTGAACGTATGATTGGAGACCATAGTTGGGCTGGCTGGCTGTACTCTTCAGAGGCTGGATGATCTTGGACAAGTCATTGTTCTGGGTGATCTTGGACAAGTCATTGTTCTTTAAGGCCTCAGTTGCCTTTCCTCTGCTATAAAGGAGTTAGAGAGTGGCTTTCAGAGTTTTCCCTGTCCATCATAGCAGCATCAGCATCACCTAAGAATTTGTTAGAAATGCAGATTACCAGGCTCTACCTCATACCTTCTGAATCAGAAACTCTGGGGGATGAAGCCCTGCAATCGGTGATTCTTTATTTAAATTTTTTTTTATTGTTTGGGATTCATTAGGGGTACAAAGAATTAGGTTACACTGATTGCATTTGTTACCATCTTGGTGATTCTCCTGCAAACTCCTATTTGAGAACCACTGAGCTAGAGAATCTTAAAAGGTCCTTTCAACTCTTATTTTCATTGGTTTTGCTTACTGATCAGCAAACCCCAGTGATCAGCCAGTAATTTGAAATGGCACGTTCTCCTCATTCCCTACTTTTTCAGAAATTTATGCCAAATTTTTAGGATCTCTGTCATAGCCCAGAGGTTTTCCTTACACTTCCACCTTCCTTTGCTTTTGTAGTCTCTCTTATTTCCATACACACACCCCTCCTCTTTAGGCACTTTTGCCAAGGACTTCTAATGTCCATTTTGCCATCAGGCCAGTGCCAAGGTGAAGGTTTCTTCAAGGATTAGCAAAGCTACTGGTTGCTGCATGCATGCTTCATCTCACCACTAGACAAAGGACTTGATTTGGAAGAGTGATGGTATACAGGCATAACTGACTAAGGACTCATTTCAATCTGCTTGTTTTTAACCCCAGCTGTCTTCAATTCTTTTTTCCCTTAAAAACCAGGTAAGTTTCCAAAAGCCTGTTCCCTTCTTCACTCCTGATTTTTCCTATAAAACAGTATAGAGTCCCACCCTATTGTCTTCATAAATATCTGATTACCAAAGGGAGGGAAGCGGAATCAAGAGGAGAAAGGGAGCTAATAAGCTCCACAGCTTGTTTCTCACAATAGCTGGCCTCCAATAGTGTTGTCCATGGTGCTGAATGTGGTTGTTGTTCCTAAACTTGGAAATCTTTGTGGGAAATGTAGGCAAAGGAAGGAAAGCTGGATTGTTGTCATAGTCTGTTGCTTTCTTATTTCATTACCCAGTAGAGACAACTTAATGAACTTGGTAACCAGATCATGTCACAGTGAAGACGACCAGGGCAATTGCCTTGTTTTATAGGCCAGTGCCTTTCTCTGGTGCTTTTCTAGTGGAGGAGCAGGGAAAGGTGTTCCTAGCTTGGATGACTATTTTATTCTGACAGAGAGGGCTTGATATAAAGTGTGTTTTTAGTTAAGAGCAATGGATCATACCCCAAGTGCTGCACTGTAAATATGAATGAGTGAGAACACTAAAATATGAAGTTAGCTAACCAGCAAGCAACCTTGAGGGTTCCGTGTACTCTTTTTCTAGTTTCTCCTGATGGCCACATCGTATATAACAATAGTATAGTATCAAAACCAGGACATTGACTTTCATACAACTCATAGACCTTGTTCAGCTTTCCTCAGTGTTACATATATTCATTTGTGTTAGTGTGTGTATATACAGTCTTGTGCCCACATAGAATTTTATCATGTGTAGATTTGTGGAGCTGTTGTCACAATCGAGATATAGAACTGATCGCAAGAACGGAAAAGCAAGTATCCAGTGTACTCAATACTAATATATTCAAATGGGTAGAGGAGGGAGGAGGAAGGAAGGAAAGGGGAAGGGTAGGAGAAAGGGAGATTGGTAACATAAGAGTATTCAACACACCCCCCTGGGTGAAAGGCTCAGTTGCAACTTGAACTTTACCTTAGAAACACAAACAATGTAACGTAATGATTTGTGCCCTCATATTAATCTGAAATTTAAAAAATGATACAGAACTGTTTTTCCACCATAAACATCCCTCTATGCTATGCCTTTAAAGTATCACTCATACCTTCTCCTAACCTGCCCCTGTCTTTAACCCTTGGCAACACTAACTCATTCTCCCATCTCAATAATTTTGTCATTTTTAGCAGATTCAATGAATGGAATTATACAGTATGTAACAGTTTGAGATTTGCTTTTCTTCATGAGGTACAGCTAAGTTGTTACATGTGTCAATAGTTTGTTCCTTTTGATTGCTTAGTAGTATGGTAGCCAATAGTAGTCCTCTTAGGACCGAAGGAACAAAGGGTTAATGTCACCAGAGCTCAGGGCCAGGACCACCTAGTACATGTAGAAGCTGGAATCATGGCTGTCTTTCCTATGGGAACTGGACCCATGTGCGAGCTGTGGCCACCATAGGGGATGGGCTATCTGAAGTGTGGGTGGAGGAGAGTGCTGGTTGAAAAATACCTTGCCTTCTCCTGTCCTCCTTCCTCTCACCTTTCACTCTCCTTTCATTACCTTGCATTGGCTGAACCTAACTGGAAGCCAGATACCATGGCTGCCTGAGATGGGTAGCCTGCTGCAAAACTGAGCATAGCAGGGGACAGCAAGGAGTAAATCTGAAGGCAAACATGCCCAGGACCTGAACAGTAGCATATATGAGTGTCCAATTTTATAAGATGATGCCACATGTTTTTATTCAGTGACTGTACCAATGTACATGCCTGTAAACAATACAGAAAAGATCTTCTGGATCCTTACGCTCTCCAATACTAGGATCCTTCATGGCTACATTAACAAAAGTTTCTAAAAGCTACTACGAGTTATGCTTAAATGGGCTGATAGTGAGACTCAGAAAATTATAAGGGAACAGCCTAATGCTAATACTCCCTCCAGCCCTGCCCACTTGACTTTGGTTTTCTTCCCCTCATTTGGGGTACCCATTATGACAAAGGCTCTACTTTAATAGCTTTTAGGAACAAACTCCTGTGTGTCCATACTGGCATTGTACCCCACATGGACACTGACTCTCAGATAATTGGTGTAATTTTATGAACTCTGTAATCACTTGGGGATCAAAGTAGGAAAAGGACTGACTCAGGCAGCCCATAGCTATTATTTAAGGAACTTGGGCTTATCCGGGAAAAATCAAGACAGAATACATCCAATTCCGCATCTCTTTACAGTGTCACATTCAATTATAGACCATGACCCTAAACAAGGAACTAAGCCACTTCGAGCCTCAGTCTTCTTATCTGTAAAATGGGTACAACAATAATGAATAGGTACTATTTATTGAGTCGTTATTATATGACAAACACTATTCCTACTTCATAGGGTTCTTGTGATAATTAGAGGTGTTATAAAGTACCTGGTACACAGTAGGCACTCACAATGGCATCTACTAATATTATTATTGATAATAAGTATTTACTTCTAAGGAGACCTGGATTTATTTAGATCATACTTAGTGGGTCAGACTGTCTTGTTGGGCAGTAGTTGATTTTGCTGAATGTTAGCTCTTGCATGTCTGACAAATTTTCCCCTGGAACCACAATTACTCCTGGAGAGGACAGTAAATTCAGTCAATTCTTTCCATATCTTGGTTCAGCAAACACCCATTATTGCGTAGTAATAGCACTGAGTGAGGACCAAAGCCATACCTAAAATATTTGCATCTCTAGGTTGACAAAGTATCCACACAGCCCTAAAGGGCTGAGCCAGTTATTGCTGGTCAATATACACACAAATATCTTGCATCTTGCATTTCTTCTGTGGAATCAGGAACCAGAAGAGGGATTTCTTGCATTTTAAACTAGGTCCCTCTGTTACTTTAGCCCTATGTCTAAATGGGGTGCTCAGCCCCAGGGGCTAGAAGGGTAATGATAGAGAGGCCAGCCTTGCTGTGTTTTGGCCACAAGTTCAGTAGCTGAAAGTTTCAAATCATTGTAGTGATTATACTGGGGACATTAACTCCATGGGTTTTGTGATAATGGAGCATTGACCTTCCAAATGGAGGACTTCACTTCATTGCATTGTTATCAGCTTTCCCCTATTGGAAAGCATCCCTTGATTGCTGACTTCATCATAACCCCAGGCATTTGTTTAGCTAAATTGCCAGCTATTTCCCTTCCCTGGCGGAAGGGTCCCTAATCAGCCTTCATATGATTAAAAGAAACCTGGCGGTCTGAAATTCCAAAGGAACCACTGAACTTGAAGGCTCAGCACCCCTCCCCATCCTCTTCCTACTCTTTGCTGCTTGCCTACGGAACTGGGATTCCAAAGCTTTGAAATTGATTCACCAGCCATTCGTAGGCTTCCTGATGGCCATAAAAGAAGTTCTGTTCTGTTGTCAGCTGTCACCGTGCTTCCTCTTAAGGCTCAGCTATGGTGTTTACTACTAACTGTCCATCTGCTGCTCTGCTCAGAGCATGCCACTCTCTCCTCTGTGCCAGCCAACGAATATCATCTAGCTTGTGAGGGCAGGCTGTGAGACTGAGTGGCCCAATAAGGGAGACTGAGGAATAAGATGGCTCCGTGGGATCCTGCCTTATGTAGGAAGAAAATGGATGACCTGGTGTGCAGAAACAGCCACCTGACTCGGGTGTGAATAATTGTCCAATTTAATGGGATTTTCATTAGGGAGAAGGGTAGCATAATGTAGCTTGAGTGAGCCCCAGCCCTGCCCATTCTCTGCTTCTGGGGAGATGTTAATAATGCTGCTTCTGGAAAGTCTGTCAGAGCTGAAGCCGATGATGTAACCGATTTTCCAGCAAACCCTTTGTCTGAGTGACTGCGGCACAGCTGCAGAACAGAGCGCCAGGGAGCTGAATGTGTTAATGGGAAAAAAGCGTTTCCCCCAGTTCTTTCTTCCACGGTCATTTGTCACTGGGAGCTTTGTGTGTTGGTCAGCATGGTGGCTGGTCCTTTTGCTGGTGTTTCTCAAAGTTACAATGGAAAGGGCATTGTTAGGAATACAGGAGATGTAGATGTTTACACCAAGGTGTGGACCAGCAATAGTCGGCTGCAGAGATGTCCAAGCCTTTAGTGTGTTGGATCAGAGGCTCCAGGCACTCAGCTGGCCTCTGTAAGTGAATAGATTCTATAAGTGATAGGTAAGGATATATATAAAGTGCAATGTGCGTATTATGAAATGGATGGCATTTACCAAGCGCTTACTTTTTTTCTTCTCCAGGAGAAAGTGTGGTGATTAATAGTGTGAAATGTGGTCCTTTGAGTCAAACCACTTTGGGTTATATTCTAGCTCTTCCAATGATTACATGTGTGATTTGGGGCAAGTTTTCTAAGCCTATTTTTCCTATCTGTCATGGAGATCACAACAGTAGGGAGGATTACTTGAGATAATCCATGCAACTAGTTTAGTGCCTAACAAATTGTAAGCCCTTAATAAACATTCACCTTATTACTTAGTGATATCCCCTTATTTAAATCTCCCAATTAACCTCGTGGGGTAAGTACGGGTATGATCCCTATTTTGTAAGTAAAGAAACTGAGGTTTACACAGATTATCTTGCCTAAAATTTCACAGATAGCATGAGTCGAGCTGGATCTGGCCTCAAGCTTTCAAACTCCTGAGCTGTTAACCAAAAGGCTCTACTCTCTTAATTATAAAGAGCTGGGGAGCTGGAATTTGCCTGTCTCCCTTTTAAAGGCATTTCCCTTCCTGGCTACAAATTAGAATCACCTGGAAAAAATCAGAATGGAACAGTGATTGCCTTTCAGGGGTGGGGATGGGTGTTTACTGGGAAGATAAACATTGACACTGTTTTTCAACCTTTTTAATCTCACAGCACACTTGAACCTATAGTTAAACTTCCACGGCACACATAAATTATGTTTATCCAAAAAACGAGTAAAAAAAAAAAAAAAAGGATATACTTGCTGTGCTTTGAACTTCCTTCAAAAATAAATTAATTTAATGATCTTTAAAAATTTTTGCAGCACAGGGCGGCATCTGTGGCTCAGTGGGTAGGGCACCGGTCCCATATACCAAGGGTGGCAGGTTCAAACCCGGCCCCAGCAGAACTGCAACAAAAAAATAGCCAGGTGTTGTGGCGGGTGCCTGTAGTCCCATCTACTCGGCAGGCTGAGGCAAGAGAATCGCCTAAGCCCAGGAGCTGGAGGTTGCTGTGAGCTGTGTGACAGCACGGCACTCTACTGAGGGCAATAAAGTGAGACTCCGTCTCTACCAAAAAAAAAATTTTTTTTTGTGGCACACCTCAGATCCTCTGACAGCACACCAGTTGAAAATCACTATGACAAGGATTTGCATTGTGGAGGTTAATGCATTTGTCAAAACTCATCAAATAGAACACTTACAATTTATGCTTTTCACTGCATGTAACTATCTAATAAAAGGAGTCTTAAACAAATATTGAACAAATAATGAACTCTGATGAATGATATGCCCGCAGAAGTGTTCAAAGGTGAGGTGTACTGGTGTCTGCAACCTATTTTGAAGTGTATTAAAAATAAGATGGGTTGATAGAAGGATGGTTACAAGGATCAGTATGTGGTAAAATAAATATAGCAAATGTTAATTGTAGAATCTAGATGATAAAGACTTTATGTTTGAGAATGTGCATTTAAAATGTTGGGCAAATAAATTGGAATTACCTTGGGGAAGTTTTAAACTAATACCGATGCCCATAATCCTCCCAGAGTTTCAGAAATAATTAGTCTGGAGGCAGGTATGGGCTTTTTTAAAAAGCTCCCCAGGTGATTCTAACACACAACAAAGGTTGAAATCCACTGGTAGAATAAAGCCCAATTTTGGTGTATGAACTTGCTAATGAATAATGTTCCTTAGATCTTTGAAGCAAACACTGGGGCCAGGTGTGGTGGCTCACACCTGTAATCCTAGCACTTTGGAAGGCTGAGGAGGGAGGATCACTTGAGGTTGGGAGTTCAAGACCAGCCTGAGCAAGAGACAGACCCCCCCCCCCCCAATCTCTATAAAAAATAGAAAAAATTAGCCAACACAGTGCCTGGGTCAAAATAGATGCTCAAAATATGTTTGTTGAACCAATTGACAAATTACCCATAGTTCTGTAGATAGCAGCTAAAGCAACAAAGCAAAGGTGTCTACGGAGGGAGAACACTGTCATGGGCCATGTGAGGCCAGAAAAGAATGCCCTTCAGCAGCTTTTCATTTGAATGATGCATCCTCTGGGGATGCACCCTCCTCCTCACCCTCAGGATGGCAGCAGGATCCAAGAAACTAGCCATATGTTCTTACCCTGGGGAGAGTGCTGTGGAGTCATAGCTCACAGCAACCTTAAACTCTTGCTTCAGCCTCCCAAGTAGTGGGGTCTACAGTCACCTGCCAAAATACCCAACTAGTTTTTCTAATTTTTTTTGAGAGACAGGGTCTTGCTCTTGCTCAGCCTGGTCTCGAACTCCTGAGCTCAAGCAATCCACTCATTTTGGCCTCCCAGAGTGCTAGGATTATAGGCGTGAGCCCCTGCACCCCCTTTGTAAGTTAGAAACCTATAGAGCAGTGTGAGTGAGGTGTGTGTGGAGAAGGGGACACTTCTCCTTTTCCTTTGCCAGAAAGCAAGCTTTTTGGTAAGGACTGAAGACTCAGGCCCTGGGTGAAGGAACTAGGCCTGTCACAGAGAAGAATCATTCAGTATTGCTGACTTGATCTGCTGCCAATGTACCTCAATCCATTGCCTTTGACTCTTGGAAATGTGTGCTGATAGATTTCTGTGCCAGCCATAGGGCCATAATCCATTGCTTTTGACTCTTGGAAATGTGTACTGATATATTTCTATGCCAGTCATAGGGCCACAACAGCTCCACACGTTCCCTGTCACGGGCCTGCCCCTGCCATGGTACCGTTTGGGTACCCAAGCACCCTGTTTGAAACTGTCCCCTTGAATAGTACAGGTTTTCTAAAGGCCTCTGTTAAAATTACTATATACACAGAAAGTAAATCGGTTGGTTGCCTAGGGCACATTGAAGGGCTTGGAGGAAACAGAAAGTAACTGCTAAGGGGATTTCTTTTGGGGGGGATGAAACTGTCCTAAAATTGATCATGGTGATGGTTGCACAACTCTATGTATATACTAAAACCCAGGGAATTGTATACTTTAAATGAGTTAATTGTATACTTTATGAATTATATCTCAGTAAAGCTATTATAAAAATACATGAATATGTGGGTTAAATGAGGGGATACCAATTAATTTAAGAAATGACTAGGGGAACCCTGGGGAAATACATGGTAGGGGAAAAGGGATGGTTCCCCCAACAGAGAGGGAAATAATTAAACAAGAGATACAGGGCAGGAATTGGAATTCGTCCCAAATGTTTTCAACTCTATCAACCCATTTCTACTCTTTTCAATTCAATTGCCAATGATCCCAACTGTTATCAACTGGTTCAATGTTAGATTCTTTGCTTGGAAAATCAGCCAGGAAATTCTGAATACAGTGAACAAAGAAAGCCAGGTTCCCTAAGATAAAATAATCATGCCATTATTATTATTATTATTAAATCATAGCTGTGTATGTTAATGTGATCATGGGGCACCATACACTGGTTCTATAGACCGTTTGACACATTTTCATCACACTGGTTAACATAGCCTTCCTGGCATTTTCTTAGTTATTGTGTTAAGACATTTATATTCTACATTTACTAAGTTTCACATGTACCCTTGTAAGATGCATCACAGGTGTAATTATTATTGAAGCATAAAGTTTAGCATTGTCCCCAGGGCTCTGGAACCTCTTTAAAATAGATCAGGCCACTCAGATTACTGCTGCTTTCTACAAAGAGGCACAGAACATGACGTCTGAGAAAATCAGATCTTTTTTCTCATTGAAATGGAGACTATGGTTTTGGAAGAGTTGGTATGAAAACCACAATTATCTCATATAGCCTTGTGGCTAAAGGCTCCAAAGCCACAGAGGGAGAACCCCTATCTTTCTACATGTGGCTTTTCTTAAGCCCACTGTAATTTTAGAATGTTGGTGTGGCACAAACTTCTGAAGCTAAACAACAGGGCCGCTTTAATAAGGCCAAAACAGAAGTGGTGGGCCTGGGATCTAGACAACCCCCCCTCCGTTCCTAGGCCTGAGGTCATGCTAGTTGAACACACAAGTTTTAAACATGGTAAAGACTCCTTCCACTCTCCAACTTCTGGCTTGAAATGCTTTGTGAGGAAGAAATAGCGCATTTAGTTATGTTTGTATCTCCTTAAGAATAAAGGCTCTAAGGAGTAGGTCATCATGGTTTGGCTAACCTGGGGGGGAAAGAGCCCACCAGCTGGGGAAGGGGATGTCAAATAAGAAATTGGGGGGCTAAAAGAAAACAAACTTGCCTTTTCCTCAGTTTTGCTCTGGATTTGCCCTGTCTGTAACCATGGCCAGCAATTCTTGGACTTGAAAATATACATTGGGAGAGGGGGCTCTTACCCAAATCCTGAATTATGACATCTGCCACAAAGAGCCACTGAGTCCCCTATTACACAGCACATTGTTTGTAATTTGTCACTCCCTTAGACTCTACTAATGATGGAGAAATCCAGAAAAAAAAAGAAAGACAGAGAACAGGCATTCCATAGAGTTATTAAATATGTATTTCATCATGAAGTATTATCTCTATTGGACACTAATTGGAAGGTGTCCAGGATTTGGCCAGTGAGTGACCCTGAGGGCAACGAAACCCCAGTTTTCAAAAAAGCATTGTGGAAACTCCTCTGATTGGACTCATCTTGCTCTTCAGAGGGCAGTGGATTACTGACAAGGCTTAATGATATCCTGCGATGCTCTTTTTCCTGTTAAGAAGAGATTTTATCATCTCTCCAGATTTCACACCAGGGTCAGTCTCACTTGGCTCCATTTCCCTGTGTCTACAGATCTCAAATAATCAAGGAACATCTTGTGAGGAAAAGGCCAGATGGGCAGGCGGGGAAGTGATCCAGGCCCTGAGTGAATAGTGTTCAACCTATGTCTGCTCCCCCATGGCACTGGGAAGTGAGGGACCAGACAGGAAGAGATGTAAGAGGGGCTACCTCTAACTGAGCTTGGATGAGCATTTTTGGAGTTTGGGAAGCCGGAAATTCCGATATTCGTCTTGTGTGCTCACATGATAAAATCTGATACTATCCTCCTTATGCTATGAAAATGAACTCAGTCCTCTCCTCAAATTGGGGTCTCAGGACCACAGAGCCTCATAGTGCCATTCTCCCCATACCTTCTGGGAGTGGGAGGCAAACTGAACCGCTGAGGACAGTGGCACGTGGTCTAATTAAGTGCTCAACATGAAGGACAATCCCACTGTTTTTACATTTTGATTCTGAGAGATTGTGTGGTAAATAGATTTTAGACTAACTCATTCCAGAGTCATCTGTCATCTTTGCATTGCCAGAAGCAAGCATAGTGCTGCTACATGGTGTCCAATCAATGTTTCTTTTTCTTTTCTTTTTCTTTTTCTTTTTCTTTTTTTTGCAGTTTTTTTGGCCGGGGCTGGGTTTGAACCTGCCATATGGGGCTGGCGCCCTACTCCTTTGAGCCACAGGTGCCGCCCCAATCACTGTTTCTTTAAAGCATAGAGCTCACATCTGAAATTAACTTCTCCTATCCCTTTGGAATATAGGCCCTGAGGACTCTTGTCTTCATGAGGTAGGTGCCATGGCCTTTATCTGCCTTCTGGATAGACGACACCCTAGGAGTCTGGATAAAGCAGACAGGAAAGAGAGAAGCACTGTTAGCTAAGCGACCAGGCTGCAGATTGTTCTTAGAGCTGATTCTGGACCCTGGGGTGGGCTCTGGTTGGCTTCCCCTTCTCAGCCTTCACCCTTGGCCCTTTGGCTCCAACCCACAGCTGTGCTTTTGGACTGGTTACTTTCTCTAATCTTTTTGGGTTTCCTGATTGCTATTCCTGTTTCCTGACCCATGATCTGCAACATTAGTTCACAGATGTCAGGGGAAGAGGCTTGTCTTTTACTGTTTAATTGCTTTAGTGGTGATGAGTCAGAGAACAGTTCTGGGCTGAGGAATCCCAAACCAATTTACTTAGGAAAGGAGTTGTTAGAAGGCAAGGTCAGGTTATTAAGAGCACGGTTAGTTACGCTCATGCATATAGACCAGAATCTGAGTGTGAAACAGAGACTGTATTAAGCTTTGAAAGTGTGGGATACGTTCTAAAGATTCATATGATGACATTATACTAATTCTGTAGTCAACCAATGGTTTTCAACCAGGAGCAATTTTACCCACCAGGAGATGTTTAACAGTGTCTAGAGACGCTTTGGATTGTTGTTATTGTGGGGGTTCTGTTGGCACCTAGTGGGTAGAGGCCTGGGTGCTACTGAACAACCTGCAATGTATGGACAGCTCCCCACACCAAAGAATTATCTGACCTAGAATGTCAATAACACCAAGGCTGAGAAACCCTGTATTAAATAAAAAGCAAGATACAAATTACAGATCACAAGTATATAAAATATGCACATTTGAAAAAGTTTGGAAGACTACACATCACAGTTATAATAGTATATGTGTCCAGGTGGCAGGATTTTTGCCTGCTTTACTTTTCTGGTTTAAATATTTTCTAATATTAGTATTAGTAATATTTTCTAATATTGGTACTAGTATTGCCTTTCAATCCATTTTTAATTACATAAGTAATGTGAATACTTCTACTTGGAAAAGATCACAGTATTTCAGAGGTAACCAGTTTTGTCAAGGTGGCCTTTCAACGCTGAACTATGCATTTATACATGTATTATGTGCAGTCATAGAAAATATGGATGACACCAACCTTTTTAACAGCTTCATGGTATTCTTAGTTCCTTCATGTCCCAGCTGATGAACATTTAGGTTGCTTTCAGGTTGAGACTATTCTCCTTGAACACACTTGCAAAAGTGTCTTCATGTGGGTACGGGATGCAAAATTGCTGGGTTCTGAAAAACACATATTTCAATTTTTATCAGCTACTATCAATTGCCCTCCAATGCGCCCACAAGTTTCCTGACACCCTCACCAACCCTGTATATATGTCTTTTTCACATTTGCTGATTAGTTGAGAAACAGTATATTGCTTTTGTTTTACTTTGCATTTCTCTTGACACTGGCGAGGTTGAGTAGCTCTTCAGGTACTTGTTGAACTTGTCACACAGTCTCTTGTGTGAACTGTTATGTTCACATCCATTGCTTATTTTTGGATTATAATACCTTTTCAGTATTTTTGAGAGTGAAAGAGAGCAGGATCAAAGCAGGATGAAGTTTGTGTCAAAATCCAGAAGTTAGCCTACCCAGGGCCTTGCCTATCCTCCCTAAACAGATCCTAAGTCTCATCCAGTCCGGAGTGACCCTTTCTTGCCATTATTAAGAACCTAAGAGAGTGGCTATGTCAGGAAACATACTAGCCAGGCCCATTCCCACCACTGCTCCACGATTTTCTGGCCTGTGAGCCTGTGCTAGGCCAGCATCCTGACACTGAGCAGCCAGCAGGTACTGCCAGTCAGATTCGCTGGAGTCAAATACAAATCTGATATGTGGTAAGGTATGAAAGGCCTATGAAAGATAGCGTGTGAACCTGATGGTATCTGTGGCCCGTGCAAATGGCAATTAGGACCATTACATTTCAGTTAATCTTCATTAAGAACATCTGTTGTCCAGCCTGCATGAGAAAGCTGAAGATAGGGTTGGGTGGGTAACTATTATTATCTGTTTAATGCATATCCTTCTAGCCTTTTTCTATACATTTAGATCGGTAGTTCTCAAGCAAAGCCGTTTTGTCTCTCCAGGGGACACTCGACAATGTCTAGAGACATTTTTGTTGGTCACAGCTGGGGGTGGGATGTTACTGGCACCTAGTGGGCAGGAGCCAGGGATGCTGCTAAACATCTTACAATGAATAAGACGACTCCACGCACAAAGAACATTCCAGCTTCACACATCAATAGCACCTAGGTTGAGAAACCCTGATTTTACACATAGAGGTAGCCGGATAACTATAACTTCTTTTCTTGAATAAAGAGGACCACATAATCTCCATCCTCCTGTGATCTACTTTTGTACCATTTAGAACTCTTCCTGTGTGGGTGCATATACAGGTATTTCCAACACTTTCTATTTCAGAGCTTCATGATATTCTATAATATGGATATACCATAGTCCATTAAATACTCCTATATTGGGGGATATTAAGGTTGATTCCAATTTCTGCAATTACATACAAGACTGCAACAGCATTTTTTGTTTTTATTACAAGATCACTACTTTTTTTTTTTTTTTTTTTTGCAGTTTTTGGCCTTGGCCACCTCACCTGGCACATGGGGCCGGTGCCCCACCCCTTTGAGCCACAGACGCCACCCCAAGATCACTACTTTTTAAGGCTACATGTTTAAATGTTCATTTTTAAGTTGGGTCAAAATCTATCCTGAAAATTTTCTGTCTAGTAGTTCTAGTTCAGTTTTCTAGAGCTAAACAGAATAAAGCAAATCCTTTGGGCTGTGCCTGTGGCTCAGTGAGTAGGGCGCTGGCCCCGCATACTGAGTGTGGTGGGTTCGAACCCGGCCCCTGCCAAACTGCAAAACAAAAACAAGCAAACAAAATGGCCAGTCATTGTGGCGAGTGCCTGTAGTCCCAGCTCCTCGGGAGGCTGAGGCAAGAGAATCGCCTAAGCCCAAGAGCTGGAGGTTGCTATGAGCTGTGATGCCACTCTACCAAGGGCAGCAAAATGAGACTCTGTCTCTAAAAAATAAAAAATAAATACAAAAAATAAATAAAGCAAATCCTTCTTCTATAGGATAACTCTACAAATGTTTGGATATGGTTATCATAAAGCCCTCAACATCTTCTGTCATCCAGAACAAGAAAGTCTATTACTTTAAATATATTGTATGACTTCCCAGATTCTTCTCCACCCCAGGTGTGAACTCCAAAATAACTCCATTTTGTCAATGTCCCTCTCAAAACATGAGTAAAAGAGTTCAAATATTGTCCAATGCTGCAGAATGCGGAGAAACTAACTTCATTAATTTGCACACAGTGATCCTATCGATGTAGTCTAAGATTGCAATGTTTGAGCTAAATTGTTTGAAAATATTTTTTTTTTTGCAATGGAATTCTTTTAAAAATGAAATCAAAGACCAAACTCCAATTTTTAAAATAGTTAAGAGTAGAATTTTTCTCATTGAGACGAAAAGAGGGTGAGAAGTCATAGACCCTTCACCAAACTTCCTTCTTGTTCCCCAAGGTAGCCCAAGAGGAATCATAAAGATCTGAAAAATACCGTTTGAAACTGTTGAGTCCAACTTCTTCAGAGGGCAGCGCAGATCAGAGTGGGGAAGTGACTTACCGGGGTCACACTGTTACTTAGCTAACTCCCATGTGAGAGATCTTTTCCCTATGTCATCCTATTCTTCACTCTTAAACTCCCCACCTTGATGATTCATGTTAACCTTGGAATTAACTAAAATCCTACAGCTTTTGTTAATATCTATTGGCTCCATCTTATACAATTCAACATTGAAAATCTAAATGTAGAACCTTACATTTATTAAATATGTTAAATGTAATCTCTCCCAGAACTCAAAGGAACATTAATAATATTTTGCTTTGTCCCATCAGTCCTGGCCTTTAAAAACTTTCTAAATTTTGATTCTGTTATTCAACATTAATCTTTTGATTGATTTTGATTCCTTTGGCAAGATAGTTCAATTAACATTATTACTCACTGTACTGACATTCAACCCCAAGTTTGTCTTCAATTTGCTAACAATTATATAATCAAGACTTAACTTCAAACACTTCAGACTCGAATTTTATGGCATTTCTCCTTCTTGATCTGGAGAACTCCTACTCAACTATCGAGATCCATTTCAAATGTTTTCTCCTCCGTGAAGTGTTCCTAAGCCCTTATTCTTTATCTTTGAAGCAGAATTGTTATAGTCCCATTTTGGTACTATAACAAAATTACAGTTCCTCTGCTATATTGTGGATTCCTTAAGAGGCTTATGTATTCTATTCATATCCAGGCTCTGAGCGTGGGATGGCAGGTGGACTGCTGGAACTGGGTACTAAGAAGGAATACGAGGTTGGGTAGGAACTCAACGGCAGTGATTTCTGCCGTGGACTCAGGAGGGCAGTATTTTGCCAACCCTGACCCAGGGCATAGTCAGTACACAAAATATATTTTAATGGACTTTTTTCTACTCCTGAATGTCTACTTTATCAAAAGAAAAGTTAGCTGGGCGTGGCTTCTGCCAGTCAACCCTTATTTGTGTATAATGATCATAATTTCTCTTGAGTGCTCAAAAAATATATTTCTAAAAATCCTTTTTAGATTTGTTTTCTAGGTATCAGCATCAAGTTAATTATTTGTTTATATTTTCTGAGATATACTTCTTCCCCTTTGCAGAGTTTAGAACAACATTTCCTTGTCTTTAGCCTTCTGGCGCCTCTTCCATTTTCCAAGAACTTTCCAGGTGGTGGTGACTCATTTGGAGAAAATGGTCTCTTTCACTTGGACCTTTCAACAGCATTGTTTGTAATGGTCAGGGGCCATGACTAGGAGTGCTGTTTCTTGGAAAAAGCATATTTGAATTGGGCAAATCAGAGGCTGAAGTCAGGATGGCCAATAAATGTGTTATTGACAGAGGCCTGGCCTAGAAAGAGAGCCAAGTCTAGGGAGGCAGTTTTCTCTGAACCCTGGCCCAACAAGCAGTTCAGATGGCCCTCCCTGTCTCTCTTCCTTTCCTCTTCTCTTGGCTGCCTGTTCTCCTCTTTGCTGTACTTTGTCTCTTCTGAGCTGAGTTTGGATGACTAAAGTGTAGCCTCAGCACAAAAACGACCAGAAGAATGTGCATCTGCCCTGGAATTCCCAATTAGGTCTTAGGTCACTGTTAGTGACAGAGAAAATAAACAAAACAGAAAACAATCTCACGAAATTGAAGATATTAGATTAATTAGGCTGTATGTTTGAGAAAGAGAAGACATCAGCTGTATAGACACAGTAAAAAATACCCTGAAATGATGACTCATTAGAATCCTAAAAGCAACAGGCTTTTTGTGGACTTAACTATACACCTACTCTTGCGCTAGATACTGGGAGGATGTATACACGTTATCCTAAAACTGTTGTAATAGTTTAAATTTTTTTCTACCCTTATAACAGAATGACAAACAGAGGTTCGGTGTTTTTTTTTTTTTCTTTTTTTTTGTTTTGTTTTGTTTTTAAAGCCTTTCTTTTACATGAAATTTGGAACCAGAATCTTTTTTAAAAAGCTAGCTTCCAATGACTGGAACATGAAATTCATCCAGACTCTCTGTTCCAACAATGTGTTAGTTAAATGACCTTTGATCTACTGTAAATGTGAAGAAAATGAGATCAAAAAGACTAGCTTGTCTCCCCACCCAGTGCTGTGGATTGCTCTGTAAAGGCTGCAACAGGCCTGGTCCTTAATGGAATGGGGGAATCTCATCGTGCAAGTTCTGCCCAGCTAAGGTTCCTGTCGTTCCAGTGTGATTCTACCATTTATTTGGGTAAGAAGCACAGTGTAAAGGGGGCCTTAGGCCCTTCAATTGGTTGTCCTGTTGCTAGAAACCATCGAAATCTGAACTTCTGGTCCCAGCAGCCCATGCAAGTGGCAAATGTAAACAGGGGCTGCTTTGCTCAAAGTGGAAAGGTTTGAGTTGAGCTCCTTCCAGGCAATCACACTGGCTGCCATTTTATACAGTCTATTTCTGTCTTCCTGTACACATCCCTCAATTTGCATTCTTGCTGAAACTTGCCACTAGTCCTGCCTCTCTGTGTGGGAGGTGGAATGGATTTGGAGTATAAAAAGAAAGGCCTTTTTGTGAGGGTAGAGAATATAAGACTTTCACTAGCTATTACTCCTAGATGTCTTTAGAGAAGTATCTTGTCTCCTGGCCTCTTTGGGGGGTGTTACAGAAACTCTTTTTTAGCACAGACATTAGCCTTAGTTCTTTATATATTTGATTTTTTGGCTGAGCTTGAGGCAGTTTAGGTCATTAAAAGAATGGTGATCAGCATAATGGGAAGATGAACACAAGGAGAGTTGAAACAGAACTCCAAAGATGGTTTACCTGCAAAAGGTGATTTGAAGAGGCCATCAAAATCCCTCACTCAGTACCTTTCATAAGATTTTAAGGGATATGAGGTTGTCTGCTATTAGAGCTTTAATTCCTTAAGGTTTGGTTGTGGTCCTTTAGGCATCCACATCATGCCCAGGGTTGGGGGTCTCCCTAGAGAAGACCATAACTGAATATTCTCGCACAAATTAACTTATCAGAAATTTGCAGTCAATACATTATTTCCCAGCCACTGGCTGCTGTTCATTGCCAATAGGTGGGACGTGGACTCTCCCCCTTCATTTTTTAAGGCAAAAAAATTGAATTGTGTAAGTATACAAACCTTAATGGGCTCAAAAAGCAATTAGTATGAATCAATATAGCTTCCCAGTTTAGATGATTTCATAAACAAGGTCCGAAAGTCAATTTTTTTGACTATTAAATGTAGGTTAGATGGAAGGAGAGGATTGCACTGTGATAGAAAAAAACTCAAATGAGAAATTTCCACAAGACTAACAGCTCCTTGAGGACAGGAGCCATGTCTTCTTTTCTGGGCACCAACAATGACCACAATGGCTATTGCAATGGGCACTAAATAAATGTTATTCGATAAGGGAATTAGTTTGAGAAGAATATTTTGATTAAAACTTCGATTCTAGAGGGTATTATTGGTGATGATAGGGAGTACTTTATCATTAGAAATTTTATAAAATAATAACAACAAAGAATAGGTACGATGATACCCAGAATGTGAAAGTCAAGTGCTCCATAGGGACAGGAAAAACAAACAAAAAACCAGTGGATTCCTTTCTCTTTTTCTTTTTGCCATAATAGGATTCACTTTACCAGCTTTTCTTGGTCTCACTTTATCTAACTTCATTTTCCCTCAGGTCACACGTCTTTTGTAATATAATATGTACTCATACAAGTATAGCACTAAAGATTTTCAAGGCATTTTCATATGCATTATCTCTTTTTGTGCTAAATGGAAAAAAGGACACTATAAGATAGTCAAAGAAGTATTTTCTCCATTTATAAGATGACGAACCTTAGGCATAGGCTTTTTTTTTTTTTTTTTTTTTTGAGACAATGTCTCACTTTGTCATCCGGGTAGAGGGCCGTGGTGTCACAGATCACAGCAACCCCAAACTCTTGGCTTGAGCAATCTTTTTTGCCTCAGCCTCCTGAGTAGCTGGGACTATAGGTACCCACCACAATGCTTGGCTAGTTCTTTTCTTTTTCTATTTTTGCTAAAGACGGGGTCTCGCTCTGGCTCAGGCTGATCTCAAACCCCTGAGCTCAAGCAGTGCACCTGCCTTGGCCTCCCAGACTGCTGGGATTACAGGTTTGAGCCACCTCGACTGGCCACAGGCTTTGATCATTGACATCTATGATTGCGCAAGGATTAGAAGCCTGACTTTCCACAATACCACCCGGGCCTCAAAATTTAGGAACAGAAGTTTGGTAGAAAAACAGCAGTTAGCGGGTGGCACCTGTGGCTCAAAGAGCAGGGTGCTGGCCCCATATACCAGAAATGGGTGGGTTCAAACCTGGCCTCGGCCAAAAACTGCAACAACAACAACAACAACAACAACCAAAAAAAAAAAAAAAAAGAAAAAAAAGAAAAAGAAAAACCGCAGTTGGTTCTCCTGCCTTTATGGTCATACTTTCTGTTGTTTCAAATTCCTTCTTTATGCTTTTCTCTAGCCACATGAGGCTGCCGCTTGAGAAATGGCCAAACCAGACATTATCTCAACTGTGGAATTTCAATGTATTCTCAGGTTTTTCTTCTTCAAATATGAAACTGATGCTTAACTGGCTTTAAAACACCATTGTGCGGGATACTTTCTGTCTTTGCTTAAGCCAGCTGACACAGAAATCTTCTGAAGTTTGCTGCCCCAGAATGCAAATTCTCTCTCTCTTTCTCTCCCAGCTTTCTTTTACAGTCACAGCAGGAGGACGTCTTATACTAGTTGATAGTTTATTGAGTTGTTTCTTTCCTGGGGCTGGCATCTTTCTCACAGAGATTTAAGAGGGAGCAGGTCTGGTGTAATTACCAGCCCAAACTCTATTTGGTGTTCCAGAATGGAATGAGTAAGGCAGTGTTGCACTGAAAGCATGGATGAAGTTGGACCTCAGAGCCTGGGAAGGATGCCAGGACTAGAAGAGCTTGCAAAACCCAGAGGTCTAGGCAGGCTGTGAGTCATTAACCATACAGGCAGTTAGCAACTAGGAAATAGCTTCTATTAGGGCTAAAGCAAGGCCAAGGGTCAGACACTAACTAGCAAGGGACAATAGTAACAGTAACAACACCTTGGAAAATGACATAAATTCTGCCTTAGCCCTGAAGCCTGCTGAAATGGAGCGGATTCTAGAAGTGGCCAGCCTATGATCCATTGGTGGGAATAAGGAAGCCATCTTTATAGGCGGAGTGTGGAGAGTATGGTGGCCAGGGTTAAGGTAATATCTTGACAGTCACCAAATACCCTGGAGCAGGACTTTTCAACTCTGGCACTATTGACATTTTGGTTCTGATAGTTCTTTGCTGTGGGGGCTGTCTTGGGCATTGTAGGACATTTAGCAGTATCCCTGGCTCCTATCCATTAGATGTCAGTACCACCCCTCCTCCAAGTTGTTACAACCCAAAAAATCTCTAGATATTGTCCAATGTCCTCTGGGAGGAGGATGTTGGAGGGAGGTAAAGGGGCCCTGGTTGAGCGCCACTGCTCTAGAAGCTGTGAATTGTGAAAGCCTACTGGTCTTGAGGCTTCTATACTAGTATTCACTAACTTTTAAATTATCTTCCAAGCAGGGAGCCTAAGGTAGCAGGTATGGGCGTTCACAATCTTATCCTTCTCAAAGAATTTTTTCACATCTAATACCTGGCTCATCACTTCTATTAGGCACTATTGCAATTCCTAACAATGTAGAACACTAAGAATTTTCCCCCTGTCCCACCTACTTGCAAACTCAGTGTTGGATCTGCTTGTGGTTGTAATTTTTGAACACTTATACAGATAGCTGATATTAGATGCAACTTGGAACACATGTAAATATACTTTTCTTTGTGCAATTTAATTCTTTTATTATTATTATTAAATCATAGCTGTGTACATTAATGCAATCATGGGGCACCATACACTGGTTTTATAGACCATTTGACATATTTTCATCGCACTGGTTAACATAGCCTTCCTGACATTTTCTTAGTTATGTGCAATTTAATTCTAAAAGATATGTTGTTTCTGATTTCTTAGTGTTTACCTTGAACTTATCATTTTTTCCATTTCCATTTCTTTCCTTTCATTCAACCATATCTTTTTTTTAATTATTAAATCATAGCTGTGTACATTAACGCAACCATGGGGCACCATACACTGGTTTTATATACAATTTGAAATATTTTCATCAAACTGGTTAACCTAGCCTTCACGGCATTTTCTTAGTTACTGTGTTAAGACATATTTTATACTTAGTAAATTTCACACGCACCCTTTACATTGGAAGTATATAGTTGATGGGGTAGCAACTATATACCAGAAGCAAGAGGGAGAGAGGATAGGGACTTTTGATTAAGGCAGTTTGCAAACAACTGAGTCTAAGAAACTCTGCTTTAAAAAGTGGTGCAAAGAATATTATATGCGCTTACCTATCTTCTAACTCAGCCTGTTCCTTCATGACCCTACATACTGACCCATTCCTATAAATGTGAGGAAGAAGTTCATACACTTTCATCCTTCACTGTTGCCCTTGCGATGGATTTTCACCTCTGTTAGAAGAAGCAAGTGTTCTCTGAAAGCCTGTCCAAGCAGCTTTGTGGACATGATACAGAAGAGATAATAAGATACAGTGGAAGTGGTCCTAGACCAGGAGTCCAAAGCCAAATTCTAGTCTCCATTCTTTTTATAGACATTTGATCTTGCATATTACCTAATGTTGGCTGAAACCCAGTTTCCTTATCCATAAAATACAACTTCCTGTTTGCCTACATAGTAACCATTTGGTACATGGCTCAGATGAGGCAATGGGCTGAGAGCAGTATGAAATGTGTAAAGGCTTTTACAAATGCAAAATGATACTATTATTTCCTAATTATTATTCACATCTCTCCCATATTCTAGGCTGTAGAATCAGTTCTTTACTCTTGCCTACAGTGACAGATCTATTCCCCAGGCCTTCCTCTCCAGATCTCTTCTCTACTCTCCACTGCATTCCACCCTGCTCTGTGCTCTGGGAAGCTGACTTGTATCAACAGGCTCCCTTATCTTCTGGACTCCAGTTGTGTTTGACCAATGGGGAGTATTGGCAGAGAGAAGAGTGAGATTAGGCTATCTATTCCCTGGAACACTGCCTGAGAGGTTACTGGGTATCCCTTGGCTGAAGGTCATAGCTCTTATCAGGGGGTCCTCTCTATGTAATTGTCTCTCTCTCCTTCCCTTTGAGTTCTGCTAACTGCTACATCCCCTCTCTCCTTCAGGTCTAAGGTAGTAGTGAGCCCCATTATTACTATTCCTGAAATACTTATGGTATCATCTGTGGTTTGTTTATATTCTGCTCATACTTTCATAACCAATCCCCTTTATTAAACTCTACTCAATCAATTTATATACTTTAAGAATGTCATGTCTTTCCTACTGGGACCCTGAGGAATAGTACCATCAATCCTCTTTCTTTTCCTCTACCCTGATCTTTTCTTTCTGCTAATAAAATACATACTTACAAAGGAGAAGATATTATGCAAGCAGATTCATTAGTTTTATGGACATTAGCATTCTGTCTAGCCATGTTGGGAATGAGCTCCTAAGTTACCATCTCAGAACAACTATAATTGAGCTGTATGTCTCTTACCAATTGAGTAGTCATGCTTTTTGTCCTATCCTTAGCCAAAAATTGAGGAACATTTAGAGGTCATGACTTTTGTGCCTACTCTATCCTGCAAAGTTAGCATCCTTGCTAAATTTCAGCAACATGAGAGGCAGTGGTCTAATGCATACTCCAGTCTCTGGTTTGCTGTAAATCAATTTGCACTACTTTGCTTCCCTTGGACTCAGTTTGCATAGAATGAGCTTATATCCTTTTGCTTCCCTTGGACTGGAGTCTCAGGAAGCCTGGGAAGGGGGGTACAGTTAAGCCTCTGGGATTCCACGACAGCTGCCAGCATTCTGGCCCTGGTGTCTCTGCTCATTAACTGTGTCTAACCTGGAATGTTTCATAAACTGTCAGAGCTAGAAGAGACCTCAGAAATCCACTAGTTCAGAGGCTCTTAGCTTGATGTCCATAGACGTGCTTCAGGGAAATGCTTAACCCTCCTAAATTATATGGAGAAATAGCTATCTGTGGGTACATAAGCATTTTTCTAGGGAGAAGAGCCATAACTTTCATCAAATTCTCAACAAATGTCACACACAAAAGACACAGACCTGAGAAGATTCTCTACCAGCATCCTCCCCTTACAGCAGAGGAAACTGAGACCTATAGAGAAAGCTGTGGGTCATGACAAGTTGTAATCTAGAATATAGGCAGACATTAATTTTCTTTAACATACCTTGCCTTCCCCTACAGAATTCCAGAGCCATACTCCCACACACTTTGTGTGTGTCAGATATCAGGTAACTGTGAAATGCAACAAATAATTGCAATGGGCCCTACAAGCATACTCTCTTATTTTAATTGACCTTACTAAACAGAACCTGGAATTGTATGGGGCCCAGAGCCAACCTTAGAGCTTAATGGTACCAAGGGATCAAGCAGGATTTTTCCACCCCAGTTCTCTCTGATGAATGGAGTTCTGTCTTGTCCCTGCTTCTCTGAGCCAACTTGTCCCCAGGGCCCTGTGGAAGGGCAGGTGTCAGTCCTGGGCATGTACTCAGCAGCCCAACTCCAGCGCCTCTGCAGCTGTTCTCATCCCCGAGAGGCCCCCAGAGGGACCTGACATAGACTCTTGGAAAAATGGCAAAGAAAAAACTAAGGAAAAAAACACCCTTTAGCATTGAAAGCATTGAGGGGTTGCCAGGCTTCCAGGGGGCTGGTATTGCCTAGCTTAGGTTATTAAATCATAACCAGCTCCTGGTAAAATAGGGTAGAAATTCTTCTTATCTCCCCTCTGTGTCCCTCTTTTCTATACCATTAGGATTTTCATGCTACCCAGAATCTCCTACTATGTTTGTTTCCATACCCAGGTCTCTTCTGCCTAGGAAATAAGTGTTTTAGGTATCCTTTGTATCAGAGTGAAATAAGCAATCTTGAGTTCTCTTATCAGCCTTATCACTAGATACCGATGTGATCTGTACAAATCACCTAACCTTCATGAGCCTTCATGTTTCATTTATTAAAAATAAGGCTAATGAATCAAATGAGATAATAGAGGTAAGAACACCTGACAAATGTATAACAGCAAAAACTATAGAGGGTCATTATGGCCCCTGAATATTCAAAGATAAATTATTATAAATGTTGACGAGAATAAATATGAGGGCCAATATTTCAGCTGAGATACGACTGTTCATATTTTAGTCTAACTGGTCTGTCTGGAGAAAATTCTAGAATGGGATACAGAGAGTCACCATCACTGGCTGTGAGGCTGAGAAAACCAATGGAAGAGTCAGGTAACAGAACACTATCTATCCCTAGAATTTCTCATGGTACTTCACAGCCCAGAGGCTTATGAAAAGAGCTTCTGAGGATCAGTCACCTTTCACCAGGCGGGAATGGGGAGACACTCAATCAGGTCTAGTGGCTGGAGGATCAGAGAGTCAGCCTCTACCTGGCTTGCCATAGAAATAGGTAAGTTGGCTGCAGAAAGGCTGGGAATTCTTAGAAAATGGCACAAATAGTGGGGAAAGAATATCAGTTTCTTCCTCCACAATCAGGAAGTCAACACTGTCTCCAAAGGTCCTTGGATGGGTCATATGCTATAGCTAAATACTATGAAGCAAGACAAAAGAAATTAGACACATGGTCAATGTCATTAAGAAATGGATACTTTGATAGGTGAAAGAAGGAGAAAGGACAAAACCCATAGAGTGATTAAGACAATTAAAGAAATGGTCTTTAGTTGAGGAGGAGGTTGTTGTTGTAGTATGTTTCAGAACTGCATTCCTGTTGTGGCTGAATAATATTTCATTGTATAGATATACCACATTTTCTTGACCCATCATCTATTGATGAATACTTGGGTTGTTTCTACCTTTTGGCTATTGTGAATTATGCTGCAATTGATGTGCAAGTATTTGAGTTTCTGATTTCAATTCTTTTGTATCCATACCTAGAGGTAGAATTGTTGGGTCATATGGTAATTCTAATGTCTAATTGTTTTATGAACCTATAACAAACATTTTCTAATGCTTTGTAAAGCTTGTAGGAAAAAAGGGCAGAAGAGGGATAAGGAACCAGAAGTTGAATATATACTAGGCAGTATATATCCCTAGATGTAAAACTCCACAGCTGGATCCCAGTATTTAGATATGAATGGAAATGCAGGGCATGCAAGGTCTTTGAAAAGAGGTGAACCTGAAACTGAAACTGTAACATTAAGCCAGGCATCTAAATGTGGATACACCTGGCGGCGCCCATAGCTCAGTGGGTAGGGCGCTGGCCACATACATCGAAGCTGGCAGGTTTGAACCTGGCCCAGGCCAGCTAAAATGAACAACGACAACTGCAACAGCAAAAAAATAACCGGGCATTGTGGCGGGCACCTGTAGTCCCAGCTACTGGAGAGGCTGAGGTAAGAGAATCGCTTAAGCCTAAGAGTTTGAGGTTGCTGTGAGCTGTGCCACCATGGCACCCTACTGAGGGAGACACAGTGAGACTCTGCCTCAAAAAAAAAAAAAAAAAAAAAAAAAAGTGGATACATCCTGATAAAATAGTAGACTAGAAATAAAGTGCCTGACAGCAAAAGAAACCTACTTGTAAACTTATTTGTCTCTGTCATAACTTCAGGTAGGAAACAAGATAAATAAGTCCACTAATATGGCTACTGCTTTGGCTATTGTTATCTTCTGAGATTTTGCAACCTAAAGCCTGCCCTTACACAGATCTTAAGTTCAAATTTATACTACTCATGTGGCAAAGGAAACCATAACTGAGAAATAAAAAAGTCGTCCCACTTGTTAGTGCCTCCTGGCATGTGACAGAAGAAAAATCTCATCTTTTTTTGGAGGATAGCGTCACCAACCTAGGGCTCTTGGGATTCCCCGAGATTTAGTTCAACCAAATATGAGTTCACAATTAAAAATTATAAAGCACACAGGGAAATAGGCCACCATAAGGGAATTAGCAGAAACAACAGATTTAAAGTCCCAGGACATGTGATATTAGAATTATCAGATACAGGACATAAAATAACTTTATTATGGATTGTTTAAAGGAACAAAACATAAAACAAGATTGAATAAGACAAATACACTATCAGATGTGATCAGGAAAATTTGGGAAAAAATTAAATAGAATTTTTAAACACAAAAATATAATTGAAGTTCAATGAGTGGGTTAAACTACAAATTAAATACATCTCAAGAGAGAAAAAGTGAACTAGGAGATTTGTAGATATTTTCCTGAATGCAATACTAACAGATAGAAAGATGGAAAATACAAAAGTAAAGGTAAGAGACATGGAAGACACAATAAGAAGGTCTAACTAACAATGTGCTTAATTTTAAAATGACCCCAGAAGAAAGGCCTGAGATATATAAAACAAGAAATAGTAAGAAAATGAACTGGTAAAGATGTAGATAAATCTATACAATATTGACTATATAAAATAATTTAAATAATAATGCCTAATTTGTTGGGTTAAAAGAATAATGGCACATAAGTTGAGAGTTGCTCAGGCTTAAATATATAATACTTTAGAAATGATTGTTAAGAAAACTCTAGCCCTGTGAATATCTGGGATGGGGACCTTCTAGGCAGAGGGAGCTACAAGCATGAAGGCCTTGAAGTGGGAAAAGTCTTGATGGGTTTGAGGAATAGAACGATGTCAAGTGTAGCTGAAGCATGCGAGCATATGTGGACTAAGATAATATAGAGCAAAAATTAAAAGTTTGGATTTTATTCTATCTATGATGGGCAGGCTTTGGGGTTTTTTAAAGAGATGAGAATGGGTGTATGTGGGTATTTTTTTTTTTTTTTAGCAGAGATTTTAGGGGAGTTCAGAGTATTAAATAAAAAGGTCTGTGCTAAAAGAGGTACTACAGAACCAAGGAACTACTTGCCCAGGCAAAAATGTTCTCATGAAAAACTCGCTAGGAAGACTTCAAGTTAACTCCAGGAAAACAAGTTTGATAAGAAAGCTAGAATTGTCTTAGAAACATTGTCACAGTTCACCAAGCCAACTCTGTGCCAACCTCAGACTGGAGGCAGTCCAAGGCTGGCAGACAGGAAATACACCAGAATGAGAATAGCAGTAACTTTTAGAAATAGCCTCATCTGTAATGTTTACTGAATCTTTCATTAACTCATTTTTCAAGGCTTGCCAGCCACTCTCCATGGGCAGAATACATTGTTGCTAAGACTAAAAAATCAGTGTGGTTTGTCTTCCTTGCCACAGGGGTTCCCTCTTCTTCACCACTGAGGCCATCCCTCTCCATAGACTTTCTGCCCTCCTCTTCACCCTAAATTCCACCAGTAGGCAAGTGTATGTTTTGTCTTACAGCAGCTTGGCAGATGGGTCTGGGCAATTGTGCTGTGCACAACTTTGGAAGGTCAGAATCTCTGTTATTAATGCTACAGTTGACAAGATGCAACTCTTTTTGCCTCAAGGGCTGTTAAGAAAGGCAGATTCCTGCCTTTGTTCATGTAGTTACCTCTGCCAGGAGTACCTCCTATCTCCATCAACCCATATCCCACTCATCCTTCAAGATTCAGTTTTTCCGCCATCTTCTCTGGGAAGCCTTCCCCAGTTCACGATTAGAATTGTCCTCTCTGTCTTCTGTGTTTCCCTTGCTCTTTGTGCCTCTAAAAAAGTGCTAACGACAGCCTGCCTTGTATTCCAATTATTTGTATAGTTCTGACTTGCTTATTATGTTGTCAGTTCTTTGAAGACAGGGGTCCTTTATTGTACATTTCCATGTCTCTCATAGAGTTCCTTGGCTCTAGTAAATGCTTAATGTACCAATATTAGTGGAATTGAACTTTTAATGAAAGTATTTTGCACATTAAAAGTGAATCTCATAGATATACAAGCAAGAATTTAGGTCCTCAAATAACATTTCTTTCTGACTAATTAGGTAAGTGAAACATAGAGTCAACTAGCAGCAGGCAGGTAGGAGAAATGTCAGCATTTATACTGTGTGGCTGGAGAATCTAATCAAGCTGAATCAAGTCACAGAGTGAATTGTCCGTTTGCAGCTGATAGACTCAAACTGCTTCCACACAGTAATCTGTTGTCTCCATTTGTCCATTTATTTATTTATTTTTGTTGCAGTTTTTGGCTGGGGCCAGGTTTGAACCCACCACCTCCGGTATATGGGGCTGGTGCCCTACTCCTTGAGCCACAGGTGCCACCCCATTTGTCCATTTATACTTCCACATTTAAGCCACCGAACCATCCGTCTAATCTATTGTTCACGGTAATGTGCAGTCAAGCTGGGTTCCCTTCCCCAGCACCTGCTGGGATTTTTTAAAGACGAGTGTTGAGTCAATGGTTCAATATTAATGTGAGCTGATTTTATTGATTTTGTGCTGGCAGTTGGTTAATTATAAAGATAGGTGTCATGCCTTTGTGTTCTCTCTGAATTAAATATTGCAAGTATGACTCATACTGAAGCTGATGTCAGCAAGACCTTTGATCCCTGAGGATGCTATAAGTGGCATCATAATGATTATTATATTTACTACTTCTGATGCCACCTCATAATGGAAATTCTGTCTCAAAAAACGAATTTTGAAAATCATACATTTCTAATGTAAGCTAAGGCCAACTTTGCATCTGATGTTGCATGACCTCCATGGAATTTTAAAAAACAGGTGTTAAATGAGTGGGAGTGTCTTATATTCTATTCTTCTTTCATCTTTCTCCTTCTCTTTTTTTCTTCTTCCTTTTTCTTTTTTTTTTTTTTTTTTGTCTTCCTCCTTCTCCCCCTCCTTCTTGTCCTTCTCTGTCACATATTCAACTACCAATTATAGTAATGAATAGTTTTCTTGTCCATAGATTTAAAATATGATCCATAAAGAAGCTTTTTCAATCTAGTAAGATGATCTAATGCATACTGGGTATTGATTAGAACAAATGGGAACTCTCCTGTCTAGGCTATATATATGCCTTTGAAGCAGGCCTTTAGGAAGATACGTTCTCTCAGGCAATTAAATTGTTTTGTCCTGAATTGAAGTAGGACCCTGAACACCAGTCCCAACTCTGCCGTGAGCCAGCTGTGTATCCTTGGGCCACTTTGACTCTCTATGCCTTGGGCTTCTCATATTTAAGAGTGCATTCTTAAAAACAGAGTATTCTGTTCTTCCAAGCCTGTCTGTAACAAAGATGGGGGGCTGCTGAGTCTCAATATTCAAGGCATTTGGGAAAGCTGGCCATCCACATGTACAATATAAATTGGTCTACATTTGGGAGCCAGTAAAATGTGGAATGGGATCACACAAGAAACCGGATGCTGAACAGCTGGATTGCAATGCACATGTATTTGAAGCTGGCCACGCCGTTGTGAAATTGTCAGAAGCATAGGGGACTTTGCCTTTCTTAGAAGCTCCCCAAAGGAGGGGTTATCCAAAGGCTTTCCCCAAAGCCTGGGTGAGAGTGGAGAGGCTTGTGGTTGGAGGAGGGTGGGTCATTGGAACAGCAACCCCCAGAGCAATCTGCCAGGCTTTGTTGTCCTACAATAGGATATCATGACCAGGGTCTGAGATGGCAGGTTTCAAACTTTTAGATCTTCTTCTTGGAAAGCAATTAACACAAATACCTCAAAATGAATGCTCTGGTAACTTTGGGGAATGCTTTGAATGCTCTAGTAAACTTTGTTTACTAAATTCTTTGTAAAGCTATTAGTTGGTTTAGATTTCTATTTCTTTTTGAGTTCATTTGATTATTTAGACTTTCTTTTAAAACTCATCTATTTCATCCATGTTTGCAAGCTAATTAGCATAGTTATGGGAAGCATAACTTCTGAATTCACAGTCATTTATCTTTCTTGTTCCTAAATTTGTGTATTTTTGTTACTTTTCAAAGCCTCTGAATGCTAATTTTTGATGTCTGCTACAATTGATTTCATCTTTTTTATTCTTACTTTTCTGTTTGTACACCCTCACAAAGCCTCTGGATGTTCCTCTTTCTTACCTTCTTTGCATGCAGTTTAGGCAGAAATAGTCCTAAGTAAATCTTCACTGTGTGATAAGCTGTCCAACAGGAACCATGGAAAAGAATAGAAAGAGATATGAACTTGGTCTTTATATTCAGAAACCTGGAGTACCCATAAAACACAGGCAGATCTTGAAATAAAGTGCTAAATCTCGAGTAGAGGGACACCCAAGGGTTATGCTTTCCTGACTTATGACTAAAAAAAAAAAAAAAGGCAGGTGGTCAGGGTCAAGAGCAGCCTTAACAAGAAGACATGGCAGAGATCTTCAGGGTCAAGGAAGTGCAAACAATTCAGAGACACTTGATATATTAAAGTTAGGGGCTCCAGATTTTATTGAGTCAATGTCCAAGATATTGGTGGGAGGTCAGTAGCAGAGCTCAAAGCTGTGTGGCTTCTATCACTGGATCTGCTATCAAGACATTATGCAGGAGGTCTATTGAACCAACAGTGCCAGCCAGGGACTGTTGTCACTTACATGTGATAATCAATTCTTCGTGACACTAAATTGAAATGCTCTATTTCAATGAATCTCACCTCATCATACTGTGAGTTCCATGAAGCCATGGCCTAAGTCTCACTCATCTTTGTCTCTCCAGTGCCTAGACTATACATAGGTGCTTGTATTGCTGAGTGGTTAAAATACAGGCTTGGCAGTCAGATCTGTCTTTAATTAACATCATTGCTTTCCACCTGCATAATTTATTTCTTGTCTCTTGGTTTTAGTTTTCTCATCTCTAAAATAACAACAATAATAATATTAACTTCTAGGGTTTGTTGTGAGGGTAAAACGAGGTGACAGATTTGGAAATACTTCGCAGAATACCTGTGACAGAGCAAGCATTCAATCAGTGGTAACTCTCTAATTGTCATTGCATGATTGTAGAATGAATGAGTCAGGGACAAGTGGACTGAAGAAGTATTGGCCTACACATATTTGATGAGGTCAGGACCCAGGACGGGGAAGAAGCTTAATAAGAGCAACCCTGGCAGTCCTCCAAGTCTCCTTTCTATCTCTTGGCATCTCTTGAATGACTGGGAGGCTGAGACAATAGGTATAATCTTTAAGCATCTCTCCCTTTGTGTAAAGCTAGCAATCACTTCGGCTAGGGGCACAGGGATCCAATTGAACTTGGGTAGGGGATGATGCTATTAATAAAAACATTTTTCTAATGTAACATATTGCTCTCTGTACCCAGTGAGCTGTTGTTAGTTTGTGAGCACTGTGCCTTTGGAAAGACATTGCTGGCAGCTTGAATGGAAGCTTAGAACAATTAGAGGCTTTGAACATTTTCAACCTAAGAAGTGGGATATGCATGTTCTGACTCTATGGTTTCTCCTGGGATTTCCCTGGTGCGCTTAACTAATTATTAGATGTAATTAGGAAAGCTGAGAAGTGGGGAGTCTGTGGGGAGCAGCACACTTTCCCCGAAACCCTCATTTCTTTGTGCAGAAAGGGGGTTGGAGAGACTGTCTTTCTGTTGTGGAGAAGCAACAAAGCTTAGGGCACTAGATGTTGGGAAGAGTCCTGGGAGCATAGCTCTACCAGCAGACTCAAGCATATTGGGACCCATTGGTCCTGATGAAGTTTTCTTTTCTTTGCTTTTTTTAATGTCACCCTGGGTAGAGTACCTTGGGATCATAGCTCATAACAACCTCAAACTCTTGGGCTCAAGCAATCCTCTTGTCTCAGCCTCCTATGTAGCTGGGACTATAGGCACTCACCTCAACCCTTGGCTAGTTTTAGAGATTGGGTCTCGCTTTTGCTCAGGGTGGTCTTGAACTCTCTAAGCTCAAGCTATCCACCTGCCTCAGCCTCCCACAGTGCTAGGATTACAGGCATGAGCCACCATGCCCAGCACTTGATGAAGTTTTAAGTAGTTAACACAATTTTCCTTTCCTGCTTTCTCAGGGAGGAATGGTATTATGGGTCCCTACCAGGTTCTTGGTCCATTTTTAGAAAAAGTTCACTTTTTGTGTGTCCAAAGCAGTTAAGAAATGATGTCCTTCTTTTAGAACACATGAAGATGATGAGAGGAATTTCCACTTCTGGGTCAGCTCAGGGTCTATCCACCACAGGCTGCAGAAGATTTTTCTCATATGCCTTGGCCTAGATCCCTGGCCCCAAAGTTGGGCCAGGAACACTCTGTTTTTGAGGCTCTGAGAAGAGGAGACATTTGTAGGGCCTTCTGCTAGCTGAGTTTTCTTCAGAGGGGGACATTCCATTTGGACATATTATCAATTTGCTCTTGATGCAATAGAAACACCACTCTCACATGTGAAACATGGACAGACCATGGCAGTCAGTGTATCATCACCCACTAGGGGTCATAGTGCAGACTTATGAGTGGGGCAGGTGTTTTGAGAAGAAGGAGATCCCTGGCAACTGGAGATGATGGCTTATATGTATGTTTTTCCCCCTGCCAACAGGGTGTGAGGTTCATTGTCACAAGATCATGAAATAACAATCCAGTGTTTCTACTTTCTCCATAGGTAACCTGTCTCCATGACTTTTTTGGTGATGATGATGTGTTCATTGCCTGTGGTCCTGAAAAATTTCGCTATGCTCAGGATGATTTTTCCTTAGATGAAAATGGTAAGCACAATCACTGGGTTTTATCACCCCATTGTTCTTCCTGCCTCTATCCCTTAGGATTTCCATGGTTTCTATGGTCTGCAGAACATCTATGCATGGTCCCCTAAAGGCAGATACTGTTAGTCTTTCTCCTATATATTTGGGTATATGGGTCACTAAGTGAAAGGTTGACTAAGTGTTCCAGAGTTCCAGCCTCCAAACTCAATAAAACTTATCATCTGCCTCAGTGGTGACCATATTTCTTTTTTTTTTTTTTTCTATTGTTGGGGATTCATTGAGGGTACAATAAGCCAGGTTACACTGATTGCAATTGTTAGGTAAAGTCCCTCTTACAATCATGTCTTACCCCCAGAAAGTGTGACACACACCAACAAGATAAAGAATATTGACAGGTGGAATGCC
>CAUYPK010057047.1:0-12160 GCA_963574355.1 Loris lydekkerianus | reverse complement strand
TCAGGAATGGAAGAAAAAGTATCCAATGTACTCAGCCCTACTATGAAGCTAAACTATAGCTTTCACATGAAGGCTATAACCCAACTATAGCACAAGACTATGGGGAAAGGACCAAGGAAGGGGAAGGGAGGGGGGAGGTTTTCGTGGAGGGAGGGTGATGGGTTGGGCCACATCTATGGTGCATATTTTTATCTATAATAATAATAATAATAAAAAAAAAGACAAACATATTGGAGGCGCTTCTGCCCAAACTCCGCTCTGAGAGGAAGATCAGGGAGAAGGATGGCTCTTGGTCGACTCCAGCTTGGAAGGAGGGCTGGGGTGAAGTTTTAAAAGTCCTATCTCCTTTCATGCTTATCTCAGACATTAACAGCAACCTCCTGTCATGTGCCTAAGGAACTTTATTATTTTTTTATAGATTACACAGAATTTAGATGCTGGGAGTGTGTGTTGCTGCTTCGACTACTTCTATGTTCTACTTACGAGACGTGAGACAATTAGGATACAGACCCTGTCTCTCCCTCCTACCCCCCAAAATAGTGTATTGTTCAGGAAATATTTATCACTAAGGGAAAAAAGAAAAACAACTCAACCTAGCTGGAAGCAGTAAGAATCACGTGGTGGGGGAGAGTGGAATTGATTGGAATTCCAGACAAGGTGCTGACTTCAGGGGGTTCAAGGATTCAATTTCACCAGTTTCTTCTTTCTCTCTTTCTCTGCTTCCTTCTCCCATCTTCTATAGCCCTTTTTCATGCTCTACACAGTTGAGTGTCTCCACCTTCTTTTCCTGTGGTTTACAAGAGCTTCTACCCAGAGCTAAAGAGAGGCCCCGAAGTGAGAAAGACCTTCTTTTAGCAAATAGCATTGAATGACCCCCGGGAGGCCTGGTGAATCATCCCGGGTCAGTGTCCTCTCTTTTGAGCATTTACTGTGGTGCTCAGGAATACTATAAAGCAGAGTAACAACTATTAAACGAGATAAACCTCTCAGCACAAGGCAACCTCTCGGAAGGCAAATAGGTCTCATGTGCATTATGTTAATTTGGGGCCTACTAGGCCCTTATATCCCACTAATTAGAGTGACCAACTGTCCTGGTTTGGGTGTGACTGAGGAGTGACCAACTGTCCTGGTTTGGGTGTGACTGAGAGCATTCACGGATACGGACATTTAATACTAACATACAATGCCAGGCAAACCATCTCAGTTTACCCATCTCCAGATTTGGGATGTCCAGTGCTAAAACTCAGACAGTCCTAGAGACACCTTACATTAATCTATGTCTCCTGTCTCCCCCCCCCCCCCCTTTTTAACATGTCATTCACTACCATCATAAAGGAAATCCATCTTTTTCTCTTGATAGGGGAATAACGATGAATTTTATTTAGGAAAGCCAAGTTCCAAAATAAACCTGTTTTTATAAAAACATTAATCTCCCAGGACTTTTTTTTTTTATGCATGCCTTTAAAGAACACCTAGGGAGCTGCATATGTGTTTATCAATAACACTGTCGTCACTTTTGAGATTTGACATTACATAGACCAACACCAAATTAAAATCACGTGGCAGTCTTAACAAGACACACTCTGTTGAAATACATATGTATGTAATTTTTAAATCAGAAGGAATATTTACCAAACAATATCGTAGCATGCTTATGAAGGCATTACACGTATAAGGCCCTCAGTATTTTTATAAGACCCAAAGTTAAAATCGAAGTTGAGGTTCTGGCATAGAACCAGGTGAGGGTGTCCAAGAAAGGAGAGGTGGCTCATCCAGGGAGAAGGAGGGACTTCAATAGAGGGGACAAGGGGAAGGGAGACTAACCAGGTGGCAGCTCAGCTCCCACACAGTTGCTAGAGGCTTGTATTAGCCTTACAGGTATAGCTGGAATGGGGCAGTGAGGCCAGAGTACCACCAAGGGTTCTTCCTTAGTGTGGATCAAGGTCATGGGCCTACGCTTAGGGTCTGGATTGTGGGTAGGGTGTTTCTGGAACTCTGGCCTTGGGGACTCCTGGAGTCTGGGGAGGAGGTTTTTGGTTTCTGATCTGATTTTCTAAAATGGCTGCACTACTGTCAGCGTTATGAGAATTCCTTTCCCATAAAAGCATAAGAAGAATTTAAGATTTTCACAAAATTTCCTATCTACTGTTTGAAGACAATCACAAAAGGTTCGTGATGCTGTTCTACAGCAACAAAGAGGTCTGGGTTGAAGGGGAGGAGAGAAAGGGAAATGGGGAGAGGAAGAGTGTGACATGCAGAAGAAGAAAGAGAAAGAGCAGAAACCAGGGAGCAAGGCGAGAAAAAGAAGATAGGAGAAGGGAAGGAGTGGAGAGAAAGCAAAGGCAGAGGAAGAGGGAAGGGTGAAGAGACCCCCTGGGCTCTCCCTTTCTCTCTCTCTCTCTCTCTCTCTTTTTCTTGACTGAGTCTCACCATGTCGCCCTCAGTAAAGTGCTGTGGTGTCATAGCTCACAGTAACCTCAAACTCTTGGGCTCAAGCCATTCTTCTCCTTAGGCTCCCAAGTAGCTGGGACTGCAGGCACCTGCCTCAACACCCCGCTGATTTTAGTAGACACATGGGTCTCGCTCTTGCTCAGGCGGGTCTCCAGCTCCTGAGTTCAAACAATCCACCTGCCTTGGCCTCCCCGAGTGCTGGGCCACCACCCGGCCCTCTTAGGTTCTCTTTTTAAACAGAACTCTAAGGAATATTTACTTGCATCAGGATAATATTTACTTGTTAATTATATCACAGTCTCCTCACAGAGCTGTAACTTAAGATGGAAGTTTCCTGATGAGATCAGGGGATGCTTGAGCTAGCCCTTTGAAGGAAGCACCTTTTATTTGGAGGAGGAGTGCAACAAGAATTGTATTTATCAGACCTTTATCAGAAGCATGCCATGCAGCCATAAAAAGATGGAGACTTCATGTCTTTTATGTTTACCTGGATGGAGCTGGAACATATTCTTCTTAGTAAAGTATCTCAAGAATGGAAAAACAAGTATCCAATGTACTCAATAGTACTATGAAATAAGTATACAACCACCTATACATTCATAGGAATGGTAAAACATAACTATAGTCCAAAAAGAAAGAGGGAAGAGGAGGGGGAAGGGAGAGGGTGGAAGAGGCCATGAAGAGGGAGTGTATTTGGAGGCACCCCACCTAATGTGTATAATGCAAGGATACAGTTCAAAATTATTCAGAATAGAGTATAAATGTCTTACCACAGCAAATAAGTAATTGAGTAGATGGTTATGTTAATCAGTTAGATGTAAGCATTCCACATTGTATATCAAATCAGCACATTCTACCCCATAAATGCATTAATGTACACAGTTATGATTTAATAAAGAATAAAAAAGACTATATTTTAAAAAGGTATTTTAAGAAGTCAAATTTTTCAGATGCTCATAATAATAAAACCTTAGAAATTGCCTAAATGTACAAAAATAAGTTGAACTTATATTCCATATTTTAATCCATAATTTATATAGAGTTGGGGTTTCTTTTTGTTGTTTGTTTGCTTGTGTTGAGATGGTGTCCTCTGGCTAGAGTTCAGTAGAATCATGATAGCTCACTGCAGCCTTAAAATCCTGGGCTCAAGCAGTGATCCTCCTGCCTCAGCCTCCCATGTAGCTAGGATTACAGGTGCTGCCACCATGCCTGGCTAATCTTTTTATTTTGTGTACAGATAACGTTGCATTCTTGCTTGGGCTGGTCTGGAACTCCTGTGCTCAAGCGACCCTCCAGCTTTGGCCTCCCAGAATGCTAGGATTACAGACATGAGTTACTGTGCCTCACCATAACTCTTACAGAGCTTCTAATAATATTTATGAAAAAATTGATATATTGTACCCCTGACCTTTTTCCTACAATGCTGCTGCAGCACTTTGAGGGCAAGCAGGCATATTGTGACCACGAGGATAAAATAAAAGACATTCTAAGGAAGCATAAAAGAAATATAGACGTTATGTTCTCCTGATAACCCTGGCGATGAGGGAGGGGATATCCTGAACTGCCTAAACTCAAATGAACACTTGTCTTCCACTTTTCTGAACATAAACTATGACAAGAACTAGCCTTCACCTCCCACTGTACCATAAACACTGAAACTATGGTGTGTGTGTCTGAACATATCACAACCATGTTCAGATGTCAGATAATACATTGCACAGATTTGAGACTCTTGACAAAAGGGAAAATCATGCATTGAGTTCTTGCTTTGTCCATGGAAGGAAATAACAGATCGTGAACCCAGGAAGAGATAAACCAGATGGACCCAAGTGGAAGAGATGGAATCAACAAACATGTGGGGGAAACTAGACCCTAGAGATTGTGAGGGATGATTTTGGAAAGAATAGAAACATGCTGAAAGAAAATGTCACAACTTGCCTTAGAGATCCTTTTGGGTTTTTACGGAGCACAAGGCCATATACGCATAAGGCAAACCTCACAAAAGTGGACAGAGAACAACAGGGCAATTGTAAGCAAAGCAATTTACTATATAATATAGGGTGGGGAGATGTTTGAGCTTTAATCAGGGAATATAGAGGGGCTTTGGGGATCACCTGGGGGGGGCATTCAGTGGAAACTCTAGAAGAATCAAGATTTAATAAACAAGAGGAATTGCCTCTGAGGTTATGATTCTCCAAGGTTAGTCCCTTAAGAACTGACTATAAAACAATTATCAACAAATTTAAAGGGATTCCAATTATATAGAAAATGTTTTCTAAACATAATGGAATTAAGTTACTAACATAAATCAATAACAAAAAAAATTTTTGGAAAATACCTAAACATTTGGCTATTGAACGACGTATTTTGAAATAAACCATGAGTTATGAAAACATGGCTCATTGTGTATTATGGGATGCAGTTAAAGTGTTTAGAGATTAATAGATAGTTTTATGAAAGAAAAAAGGTCTTAGCTTCCATCCTATGGAAAAAGCAAAAGCAAATCAATTAAGTCGATTTTAATCGATTAAGATTAATTTAACTGATTTTCAATTAAAATCAATTAAGTTCAATTAAGCTTGAACGAAGTGAAAGTCTTGAGAAAAATATAAAAAGTAGGAACGGTAATCAATGAAATTGCAAATAAGGCAAACAATAAAAAGAAACAGTGAAGTTAAAGTTTGGTCCTTTGAAAAAAATCACCAAAATTGATTAAACATTTAGCTAGACTAATCAAGAAAAAAAGAGACAAGGACCGAATTACTGGCATCAGAGGTGCATAAGAGACTGCACTAAAGGTGCTAATGAAATGAAAAATACAAGAAGGGAATATACTGTGGGAAACTGGTGCCTACAAATTTCACAACTCAGATGAAATAGACTTTCCTTGAAAGACGTCAGTCATCAAAAGAGATTCAAGAAGAAATGGAAAATATGGATAATGCTATCTCCATTCAAGAAGTTAATTTGTAATTTAAAAATTCCCACATAGAAAACCCCAGATCCAGGCAAGTTCACCGGTTAATGCTATTGAATGCTCAACAGAGAAATAATATTGACTTTATACATTCTTTTCCTGAAAATACAGGAGGAGGGAATTTTTCTTAATTAATTCTAGAAGCTACTGTGTTATAAAACCAGAGGGGAAAAAAATCATGGATTAATATCTGTCATGAACACGGATGCAAACATCTTATCACGGTATCGGCAAGTCAAATGCAGCCATGCCCCACAGAATAATTTACCAGGACAAAGTGTGTTTCATTCCAAGAATGCAAGGAAGGATGGACATTCAAAATTTAATCAGTGCAGTTCACTATATAATCATCACAATAGACACAAAAGCATTTGGGGAATCGCTATGCTTGTTCATAAAAGAAAACTATTAACAAACTATGAATAACGAATTTCTCAAACCATACAAAGGACATCCAAACAAACACGGTTCACATCACGTTTAACGGCAAAATGTTTAACAGTTTTCTCGTGAGATGTGAACAAAGCAAAGATGCTCATTCTCTCCACTTACAGTCAACATTGAAATAAAGTAACAAAAGGCATGTAGATCAGAAAGGAGAAAGTGAAACTGTTTATTCACAGATACTGCAGTTATGCATGGAGACTCAAGAGTCCATAAAAGAACTATTAGAACTAATAAATGGTTTTAACAAGATCACAGGATACAAAGTTGATATATAAACATCAGTTTTGTTTTTCTATATTAGCAAAGAATAACTGGAAATTTGAAAATGTAATTTATATTTCATAAAATATGGATTATTAAAGAGATATGCCTATTAGAATGACAAAAATCCAAAATATTGACAATGCCAAATTCTGGCATGGATGTGGAATGATGAGGACTCTCAATCATTGCTGCTGAAATACAATAATGGGAAATCCACTTCGAGAGACATTTTTAAATTTTTTACAAAACTAAACATACCTTCAGCATACGATCTAGCAGCTGGATTACTTGGCATATTCTCAAGTTGAAAACGTATATCCACACAAAAGCCTGCATGTAGATGTTTACAGCAACTTCACTAATAATTGACAAAATTAGAAAGCAATCCAGACGTCCTTCAGTAGGTGAATGGATAAATAAACTGTGGTACATCCAGAAAGTGAAATATCATTCAGCACTAAAAATGAGTTATCAGGCCAAGAAATGACATGGAAGAAACTTAAATGCATATGTGCATATGACTAAGTGAAAGAAACTAATCTGAGAAGGATAGAGATCTAACAATTAAGTTGGAGAACTCATCCTAGAAAAAGGGACTTGTCACTGAATATCACTAAGGTCACCTTCGGAGTACTCCCTGTGGGAAGCTATACACTGGCGCCAGTGCCTGCCCCACCCTTCGAAGCTGTTTTGAAACTCTTTTTGTGGAATGGCCATCAGAACTGTCTGTATCACCACTCGACAAGTGTCTGGACACAACCCAGCTGTGAGACACTGATACACCAAAGTTATGAAACATCTCTGACTTGCTTGTGCAGTGCTGCCAACATAAGCACACACTGGCGAGTTTGTGATATCTCAATCAGCCCACCTTATACGACAACAGCTTTAAAGGTCATTCCAGGAAGAGTTCCAAACTCGCTTTGAGGAGTGAACTAGGTGCTGACATTGGCGCACAGCTTCCCCTTTGAAGGGGCCCCCTTTGAAGGTGACTGTAGTGATATTCAGCAATGAGGTACGTAGCCTTTTTCTTGAGTTCATGAACTCAATTGTCAGCCCTCACACCACTGTAATATTGCAACTATGTGATATTCTGGAAAAGGCAAAACCATAGAGATAGTAAAAAGATGAGTGGCTGCCAGAGGTTGGGAGGAAGAAGGCACGATGAAGGTATAGCACAGAGTATTTTCAGGATGGTGAAAGCATTTTGTCTGATATGAGGGATACATGTCATTCTATGTTCGTCAACTCATACAATGAACCACATCATGAGGAATCCTAGTATTAACTATGGTCTCTGGATGAAAGTGGTGCATCAAGGTAGGTTCATCAACTGTAATAAACACACCACTCTGGAGCAGAATACTGATGGTGGGGTTGTGTGTGTGTTGGTGGAGAGGACAAAGAGCACATGTAATTCCTTGGACTTCCTGCTCAATTTTGCTGTGAACCTAAAATTGTTCTAAAAAAGAAAGTCTACTAAAATACAAATTATTAAGGGGTGTATTTGAAGTACCATGTTTAAGCTGTTAGACTCTCTACTGTTAAATTTGCAAAACGTAGCCAAGAGACATTAAAGACCAATGAATGGAGAAAAATGACGGGTTAATTAGATGCCACGTTCAATGTTGTAGAAGTGATGCTCATCCTCAAATTCACCCACAGATTCAACAATACCACAACCCCAGCTCTGGTGGGATTTTTCATAGAAATGGACAAGTTGCCTCTAAAATATATGTAGACCTTTAAAGGAGCTAGGATAAACTAAACAATTCTGAAAAGAAAGAACAGAGCTAGAGAATTTATACTACTTTGACTTACTATTAAGATGAGGTAATTGAGGCAATGTGTAGAAACAGAAAATAGGACAGAAATTAGCTTACGGGTAAGAATATGGGTAAATGGAGCCAAATAGGGTATCCACGAATGTAGAGCATGACAATTAATTTTCAACAAATGTGCCAAAATAATTCAGTGTGGGAAAGGGTGATCATTTTAATAAATGTTACTGGAACAACTGGATATCAGCAGCAAAGAATAAATTTCACACTTATATAAAAATTAATTCATAGTAGATCATACACCAAAACCTAAAAACTAATGTTACAAACTTTCTAAGAGAAAGTATAGGGTAAAATTTTACCCTGATGGCTTTGGAGTAGACAAGATTCCTTAGGGCTCAAAAAGCATGACCTATAAAGCAATGATAAATTGGACTTAAAATTAAACTCTTCTGCCTCTTTAATAAACACTGTTAAGAGAATGAATAGGCAAACCATAAATGAAAAGGAAATATTTGAAATTGCACATATCTGACAAATATAGATAGTACATATGCATATAGTAGTAAGATACATATACAGATTATATAATATAATATATATAATATGATACATATAATATATACTATATTATATATTATATATAGTATATATGCATATAGTAGTAAGATATACATACAGATATATAATATAATATACATATATGTATGATATATATTATATAATAATTATATAATATATATTATATGCAATACTATATATAATATAATATATAATATTATATTATATATGATGTATATAATATATATGATGTATATAACATATGATGTAACATGTTATATATAATACATAGTATATACATAATACAATAATACATATATTATGTATTATATGATTAATATATGTATTATATATAATGTATTTATATATCATGATATATATTATATATATGTATCATATATAATGTATTTATATATCATAATATATATTATATATATGTATCTAGAGAGAGAGGAAAATAGATATTAGTAAGATTTTATACTTCACCAAACAAGATGTAAATGTTATCAATAAGCACAGAGGATTTTCAGGGTGGTGAAAGTATAAAAATAGGCCACCATCATTGGCTATTAGAGAGATGAAAAATCAAAGCACAATAAGATACCATTATATACCAATTAGAATAGCTAAAATTAAAAAGACTGATAACACCAACTGTTGGCAAGGATATGGAGCAACTGGAACTCCCAGGAAACGTAAAATGGTATAATACTTGGAAAATGTTTTGACTTTCTTATGAAATTAAAAATAACTTTACCATATGGCCTAACAATGTCATTCCTAGAAAATCACATGAAAGATATGAAAAGACATGTTCACACAGAGACTATGCATGTGAATGTTCATAGCACCTTTATCACAGCATTCTGAAAATTGAGACAACCCAGTGATCCAGCAACAGATGAGTGGATATAGAAATTGTGGTCTGTCCATGCAGTGGACTGCTATACAACTATAAAAATGGAGCAAACCACTGACAAACACAGACATATCAAAACATCCGGAATGAAAAAAATCAAGGCACAAAAGATTATAACTAAGTGAATTCATTGACGTGACTCTCTAAGATAACTGAACAAACACGGTCTCTACTGACAGAAAGTGTATCAGTGGTTGCCTGAAATTGAGAGTGGGATGAGAGAGTTTACAGAGCAGGGTCACAATGAAATTTTGGTGGTTATGAAAACATCTAGGTAGAGATTGTAGTGTTGGTTACCTGCATGAAATTTGACAAAACTTATGAAATGTAGGCTTTAGATGGGTGCATTTTATGTATGTAAATTTTATCTCAAGGTGCTTAAAAATGATACAAAGAATGATGACTCAGCAGCACACAGTAAAACAGAATAAAAAAAACCATATGTACGTTGAAATCTTCATTTGTAATAAATATACCTACACCCACCCTTCTGTCTCACACACACGTGCGCAATTAAAGAGTGAAAGGAAACAGTACAGAACAAAATATTAGAAGTTATTTTGCATAGGCAGCAGGATTTGTAAAGTTTTATTTTCTTTTAACATTTTTCTTATTTTTATACAAGTATTTTTCTATTTAAAAAGGGAACTGGATATTGTACCTTGTACCTCTCATACCAGCTACTTAGGAGGCTGAAACAGGAGGAGGCCTGAACTTCTTGAGGCCAGAAGTTCAAGATCAGGAATGTAGAAAGATATAATAAATAAATTTTATAAATAAATATATAAAATTATGTTGATTTTATAATTTGAAATGATAATAAGGTTTCTAAAAATTTTTCACCAAATGTGATGATGGCATAACATTTCATGTTAATAATTAGCTTGAAGTGCCTGGTTATGTTCAGTTTAGGAACTGGATGGCCTTAATCACTAACTCACTAACTCGGCTTAACAAATGTTAAAAGCTTCTGTTACCCTGTTCCTCTTGTTTGTGGTAGATTTGTCAAGTTCTTTTTTTCAAGTGATGAGCTAGGGTTTCGCATGTTTTCTTCACTTAGTCAAGCAATGAAGTCTTCATTCAGGAAACATTACTCTTCTTAACGTTACCTTCACACAAAAGACAGAAAAATAAAACATAGTACAACTACACATTCTTGTCTACGTGTGCAAACACGAGTACAGCACTGTGCTTGAGGAAGTAGACTTAATTCATAATCTATAGGAATGACATAAGCTATTTAAAGTAATTGAATAAGCAATTGGCTTTCTTTTGGAGGGAAGTTGTGAGCTCATTATCCTTTTAGTATTTATTATTCTCATTACACAAGAGTCACTTCATCAATAGCACTTTAGGCTGAGCATTAAATACCAGAATAGTAAATATAACTCCATTAACCGCAGTATACTAATAATGTTTTTTTCCATCTTGAGTTCTATGCCCAGCACAACACTTGGCATTGAGTTACAGTGAAAAGAAATAATACATATTGAGGGCAAGCTCTGCCCAAGCACTCTTCTAAAAACTTCACATATATTACTAATGATTCATTTTCTCTTCATAACCACATTTTATAGGGAAGGTACAATTATACCATCTTTTTACCCATTTTCCATTTTGCTCCTTAACTTCTCATTCAGTTGGGAGAGCCAACACCTTCCCTAACTGCCTGGTTTTAAATTCAATATTTTGACCTCAACACCCATTCTCTTTCCATTTTACTATTCCACTTCCTCATGACAATCATGATAGGAGGATTTACGGCTGTGAAACTTCATTTAATGGGCAAAATGGGGCTTAAATGAGAAACTTTAAAGAGTGATTTTAAAAAGTGCAGTACCACCATCTTTGAATCTCTTAAAATATTGGGTAGAGGTAAGAGGCTGAGTTTCCTTGCTCACAATGGTTGAGAAGTTGGAGATGTTTTCATTTAAATATGAAAGGAGATTAAAATTATACCCCTGTATATAACTGGGGGATTTGAGGACAAGTCACTCCTGTCACAGGGACAGAGGAAGGTATCTAGCACCTACCTCCACTGTGATCACCAGACTTCAGGAATGACACGTGTGGTTTCTGAGTTCAGAAGTTCAAGCTGAAATTAACTTCAATTTTCTACAAACTTCTTGGCTCAGGTGATTTAACTTATACCCGTATCTTTTCTTGTTAAGGTATAATTTTAGGCGAAACTTCTCTACCTTGTCTCAGTTTATATGGATGTTCTCTGGCCTTACCCAGGGACAGAGAGAGAAGTGTTAAGAGATATAAAATATATATATTTTTATTTTATTATTAAATCATAGCTGTGTACATTAATGCGATCATGGGGCATTATACACTGGTTTTATAGACTGTTTGACACATTTTCATCACACTGGTTAACATAGCCTTCCTGACATTTTCTCAGTTATTGTGTTAGGACATTTATATTCTAAATTTACTAAATTTCACATGTACCCTTGTAAGATGCACCACAGGTGTAATCCCACCAATCACCCTCCCTCTGCCCGCCTCCCCCTTCCCTCACTTCCCTCTCCCCCTTCCCCATATTCTTAGGTTGTAACTGGGTTATAGTTTTCATGTGAAAGCCATAAATTAGTTTCATAATAGGGCTGAGTACATTGGATACTTTTTCTTCCATTCTTGAGATACTTTACTAAGAAGAATATGTTCCAGCTCCATCCATGTAAACATGAAATATAAAATATTTTTTCAGAAAAAAACACTCAAAATGCTTTATGGGTACATATATGAAGAGGG